>CM072798.1:3348134-3406661 GCA_036983795.1 Megachile lagopoda | reverse complement strand
ACGAACCTTGGAATTTTGAGAATCTAGGGATATTTGGGACGTAGAAATTAAGGATCGTGGGTATTTGGGAATCTTTGAATTTCGGAGTCCAGGTATTAGGAAAGTTTGGAATTTGGGAATTTAGGTATTTGGAAGTATAGTAATTTACAAATCTTGAAATTTGAGAATCTAGGGATTTTGAAGCGTAGAAATTAAGGAACGTAGGTATTTGGAAATCTTGGGGTTTGGAAAGTTAGAGAATCAGAAATCGTGAGATTCGTAAATGTAGGGATAAGGAGACGTAAGAATTCGAGAATCTTGGAATTAGGGAATTTAAAGATTTCGTGGCGTAGAAATGTAGGGACACATGTATTTGGATATCTTGCGCCTTAAGAATCTAGGAATTTGGTAGTCTAGGAATTTACCTTGGAATTTGGGAATCTAGAGATTTGGAAGTTAAGGAATTTACGAAACCTTGCAATTTGGTGATTTAAGAACTTTGAGGCGTAGGAATTAAAGGACCTGGATATTTGGAAATCTTGAAATCAGAATCTAGTAACTTGAAAACGTAAAAGTTTCGAGAACTTGGAATCTACAGATCTAGACATTTATTGACCTAGGAATTTGTAAATTTGTAAATTTACTAATTTAAGTAATTTAAAAATATAGAAATTAGAATAGTCGAACATTAGTAAATAGATATTTAAAAATATAGAGACCTAAATTTAAAAAGTTTCAAATTTAGTGATTTCTGAAGTGAAAAATCGTCATGTTTGTACATAAAGGTAAGCGAATTTCACCGAAGGGAAAGTAACGTTGTATCCGAGTGTACAGTGAGCCTAAGTCGACTGACCCGCAGGAATCTTTACAATGAAGGTTATAAAACGTGGAAGAATTGACAAAGCGAGAAGAAGAGAACGAAAACAGAAGCGGAAAGAGGAGATCCTCGTTCAGGTATTGTCCGATCAGAAAGCAGCTCAGAAGATGTCTTTCTTTTCCATGGACGGACTCGAAGGTTCGCCGAGTTTCTCCTTTTATCATTTTTATTAGACTCTGTTCGCTATCGTTATTGAGGCCCAGCCGGGGTTTATAGTTTATAGTACCGGTGTTATTCAGTAGGCAGGAAATACCACGATAAAATCCTACGGCCCGCAAGTGTGAGGACTCTCGACTCTTGTACATTCCACCGATATCATAAATTCTTTAAAACGATCAAACGTCCGGGAAATATGACGAGAATTCTGCTGAAGATTCAATATGACCATAGTTTGTTTAGAGTAACGCTCACGTTTTGATGTTGGGAAATTTCGAATTTCTTTGTTTGGAGATGTTGGTTGAAAATTAATACAGTAAAGATTTGATACAAGCGAAAATGACCTACACGATATAGATAAGAAGCTCGCTTGCCGGGAAATGTAACGTAATCCACGTCTGGGTATATCCGTGAGACAATAGTAATGGAAATATGAAACATTCTTATTTTTTATTTTGTTGTTACGAAACTTCGGCCAATAGATTTTCGACATTTTTCTGATTAAAATGATATCAAACACGATATAATTTCGATTATGTTTACTGGTTCAATTAATGATAAGTTCCAAACGCGAAGAAGGCGAGTGAAAAAGAAACGCTGAGATGGTGGCAGTCGACAAAGATCAAACCTGTTGTATTGTTTACAATATTAATGCATTGCCAATTCCAGTCCTTATTTTCATACAATTTTTACCATTCTATTCGTAACATTTTCCTGATTAAAATGAGACCAAACGTAATTCGAGACATATTTATGGAAGTAAAATCCTCGAAACCATAAAGGCATACATACGATTTCAACTGTCAGACATATCACGTGATTATCCGAATAACACCGAAGGAAAACGAAATTACCCGACGTGTCATTATTCGTCCGTTTACCGTCAACTTAGTACATTAAAGCTTCGATATAAATAAAACACTTAAAATTACAAGTAAATATGTTTCGAATTACGTTGTGTTTGGTCTCATTTTAATCAGGAAAGTGTCACAAACACGTTGATAAAAGTTTTTGTAACAAAAATACAAGTAAAAAAGTTTTATTCTTGCATTAAAATTGTCTCACCGATATGTTACTGTTTACGTTCGGTTGTTCGTACGTTTCCGTCGCTTACTGTCTTTTTTACGTTCGGCAAACATCGGTCAATGCCGGAACCATTTCTTTGTGTCAACGTAAGTGTTGAAGAACGGCAATTTTCAAATTTTCTAGTTTCCAAATTCTCAAATGGTAAAACTTTAAAGTTCTAAAATTCTAACACTGTATGATTGTAAGATTCTAAGATTCTCAAATTACGGTCGCACCCGAGTACTCACACGCATTCAGCCCTAATACAGATATTAGCATTAAAGGACGATTCGGTTATGCGAGTTCGACCATGGGGTAGACCACTAGCCATAAATCTGTGATCGCAGACATTTATATTCGTCAAAGTGAGCGATATGAGGCGTAAATAAGTTGGCTGCGAACTTGAAACGCTTTGTACCTTCGCGAAATGGTTTTACCTCCTGTAGCTCGATTCTTCTTTCGTGGCGACACAAACGCGTGTAAACACCTAGCTGCTAGCTGTTTGCTATAAATCATCGTTATTGCTTCCAGCTGATTGCCTTTAGGATATTTCACTCGCTCCTTTCGGGATAACCTGGCTATTTATCGCTGGGACACTTCTTTTATTTTTAATATTGACCTCTTAGGGGTTAAGTCTAGTGACAAAATACTCCGACTACGATTTTTGGGGCCTCTGGTGGAAAATTGAGAAGTTCCGACGATCCTTGTTTATCTTGTGTTCTTCTGACAGATAAGAACAGTAGATATTTGATTTTCAAACACGTGCAAATATGTGGCTTAGTAATGATTTTGGCTTAGTTTAGATTTTGAAGCCATAAAGCAATATATTGTCATACTTTCTTTTCTGAAATATTCTTTAGACAATATTTAAGAAGCATATAGAGCTAAATTTTGCAATTTCGCTCTTAAAACTTTTTAACGAATAAAAGCATATAAAAACTTTTTAAATAGTAAAACGAAATTACAAATAATCTTGGTGTATATTTACGGTATTCTATAATAATCTAAAATATTAAATTATAATGCAATGTACTGTAATATTAATATATTATATTTAAATTATTTATATCATTATAAATATGCAACAGAAATACATTTCTTAAATATATTAAACTTCACATTACTTAAATTTGTTTTTACATTTACAATGAAGAACGAAAAATTAAAGTGATAAAGATTATTTTTGAAAATAAAAATGACGTCCGCTATTTTATCAGGTTTGGTTATTCTAGCATGAATTCCAAATCAGTTTTCAAGTTTATAATTAAATAACGAGTTTTGTACAACATTATTCGGTTATGTTAAATTACTCCAACATTTTCTAATTAAAACGTCCGACGCGTTTGATTAATAAAAGCAAGGAGACAGTATGTAAATGTAAATTAGTGAATACGAATGTTATCACAACTATGCGACGCGTAATTTTCGTTTCAAAATATACCAATTTAACTTCTGGAATAATTTCATTTTATTTTATCAGTTTATGTCAGTTTCTTATGTAAACAACGTCCATTTAGTTTCGTTGAACGTTCTTCACTATACAAAATAATCAAACTGAAAATAAGAAATTCAGTAGATATTTTCATATTTATTGAAAAAATATGGTGCAATTATTTTTAATTTTTTTTATTCAATTTTCTTCAGAATTGATCATTATTCGAATAATCTTTTTTTAATCGTTCTTAAATTTAAAAATAAAATAGAAACATTAAAAAATAATTAAAAGTTGTCTTTCTTACTGAAAATATATTCTTCATTTTTTTAATAAAAATTTTAAACAAACACGCTGATTCAAAAATAATCAGTAACAATTAATTCAATGCAATTTTTATTCCATTAAGATTTTTATTGTATCAAATGCTTTCATTATTTTTGGAATAATTCCATATTATTTTTATTTCTAATAAAATTGTAATAAACTGTGATAAAATTATTTTGCAATTTTATTAATATATTTTGTAATATATTGTTAGTTATTATAATTTATATAATAGTGTAATATCAGTAAATTGCATTATAAATTATATAATATTATAAATATATACAATTTTGTACATAAAAAAAATGATAAATATTTAAAAAATGTAATGTATAATATAATTATATATTTTTACAATATTTAAATATATGTTTATACGAACAAAGAACGATTCATTATTCTCAAATATGTTTCCGTTATTTAAAATTTTAATTTGAATATTATTCCGCCCAACTCCGACATATTTGTTAAAACTTTTTCGTGTCACGTTGTTGAACTTTACTTATTGTACGAAATACTGAAACAGACAAAATTCCGTAGCATTATAAATTCTCATTAATGCTTTTGCACTGGTATCCCATCCTCGTGTCTTTGTTTAAACTAAATTAGAATATTTTTCACATTTTTCATTTTAACGTTACTGCTCGTGTAATGCGTTTTAACTTAATAATAAATCAAAGCTGAACGTTATTAGCTTCTCTCCTTGTGGTGATGTATTTAAATTTTAGCATTTCAATTGAATAGTGAACGAATCATTCACGATCAAAGCACCATTGATTCATTCTCAGTAATTCTATTTGTGCAGCTACTTTTCATTAAAAGTCAATGTATTATTATGCAGGATTATGAACAAAAAATTGCAATGCCGTTGTAAGAAATCTGGGGTCAAAATAGGATCGCTTTCAAAAGTGAAAGCGTCGTAGTGCTTTTTGAATAGTCAGTTATTATTTTATCAAAAAAATATTTTTTCTTGTATTAAATGAATTGATGATTGTTGTATTGTGTTTAAGAAATGTCTCTTGACAAATTGTTTTGCAGGTATTTTGTATTGTAATTTTTCTTTAATTTTTTATTATATTTTTATTTTATTGTCAAGTGGAATTTAAGTTTAGAAATTTTTTGTCATATACCGGAAACAAAGATTTTTTTATCAAAGCGCTACTTTATTAGTAAAAATAAAAGAACAAAATATTTTGAAATTATTAGGAGAAGAAATAGTAGCAAAATAATTGAATAAACAGAAATAAATAAATATTGATATTAATATTAGTATTATAAATAAAAATAGTAAATATAATTGATAAATAAAATAGATAATAATACATAGATAAAATAAAAAAATTAATATATGAAAGTATAGCAAAATTTTTGAAAACTGTTTATTAAATTGTGAATTTTAATAATTATCGTATAACATTAATTAAAAATTCGTATTTGTGTTTGGTTTTTTATAGTAATATTTAATTCAAGTATAAGAAAAATAAATTTAATTTATTTCCTGTTTTTAATCATTCTATTTAACATAATGTTTCCGAAATATTTTTTCAAATTTTTTATCACGTTAAAATTTTTAATGATTCTGAAGTTTTTAATTGTATTAAAATTTTTAGTCATTTTGAAATTTTTTATCCTTTTCAAGTTTTTAATTATTTTGAACTTGTTGTTTATATAGAAATTTCTATTTATATTTAAATGTTGTCATATTGAAAATTTTAATTATATTAAATCTTTATATTATTAAGAAATACTAAAATTTACTCAATATTTTTAAAAATGTATTACATTTTTATTTTTATTTTGAAATTTTGTATAATACTGACATTTTTAATTGTATAGAAACTTTATATCATATTGAAGTTTTTAATTATAAAAAAGTAGGTTACTATAATAACATTTTCTATCATATAAAAATTTTTAATTCTATTAAACATTGTCATCGTATTTGAGCATATAATTGCATAAAAATTTTCAATTACACTGAAATGTTGTATCACACTAAAATGTTTAATTAAATTGATGTTTCTAATTATCTTGACATTTATTCAAATTTTGTTATATACTTATGAACACATTTAACAAAAGATTAGAATAAAAAATAAACAAAAGTTATAAAACTCTTGTTCATCTATTTATCATAATTTTCCTTCAAAAAGTTATTTTAATTATCCAAAAAACTGTACAAAGAGCTTCGCTAAAAAAATTACATAAAATTCGTTAAACAAAGACCTATTCTATATTAATATAAACGTGAATATAAGTCTGAACGTAAATAGAGCGGTGTCATAATGAAAAAATGGGGGAGCGTTAATTTTCCCATTAACAGTCTCCACTCGAATAGCACTAAATCTCGTAAACCCCGACCGAAGCCGATAAGTGATTTTTCTAAGGTTCTGCTTATAATCCTTGCCCCTAAGGGCTCGTTGCAAATGGTTTTGTGTCGGATATTAACGTAGAATGACGAGTGTCGACGATGATCGAGCTAAAACCATATTGAGCAGCTTTTTTTCCAGGGGAATCTATGAGGAAATTTATGGGTTCTTTCTTTTCGTTTTATTAACAATTATTGAGAACGTGTTTATTTCTGTAAATTAAGTGGGTAAACGCAAACGTCAATTTCTTTATTCAGTTGTTAATAATAAAAAGTAGGTAGAAATTGTTAACATTATTATTATTATGGCTGGTGTTATTATCATTATTATTATTGTTGTTGTTGTTGTTATCATTATTATTATTGTTGTTGTTGTTATCATCATGATTATTATTGTTGTTGTTGTTATTATCATTATTATTATTGTTTTTGTTGTTATTATCATTATTATTTTGATTATCATCATCATCATTATTATTACTGCTATTATTATTATTATGGGTTTACCTTATCTTGAAAATATGTAATTTGTTTATTGAGTTTTATTTGTTTTGTTTGTTGGAGCAAAGATGTTTAGTGAGTAGCTACGTAGCATTTTTTTTTTTGTTAGCTTAAGATTTTTTAAAATCCTGTAATTTTTATACATGAAATATTTTAAAATTTGTAAGTGCATATTGACAAATGCATATTTTTTATTTTGTAGATTAGTGGCTTCACAAATTTGCGAATTTGAAATTTCAGTATTTCTAAAACTTCGATTTTTTGTATTTTATAAATGTGAAATTTCTGTGTTTGAAAATTTTGTGATTCTTCAACTTTTAGGATTTGTAAATTTAAAAATTTGATATTTATTTTGAAATGTCTGAGCCACCAAATTTCTGAATTTTTAAATTCCTAAATCTCCAAATATCCAAATAAGTTTTTAAATTTCCAAATGTCTAGATACCTATATTTACAAATTTTTAGTCGAATGATGAGTTAACTCGTTCTTAAAACTAATCAGAAGGAGTTGAAAGTTAGCCTAACCTAACCTATAAATATATAGCTAGATATAACCTAATCGATAAATATACAGTTAACCTAACCTAAGCGATAAATATATCGCTAGATATGACCTAACCGACAAATATATAGCTAGATATGACCTAACCCACAAATATATAGCTAGATATGACCTAACCCACAAATATGTAGCTAGATATGACCTAACCGACAAATATATAGCTAGATATAAACTAACCGATAAATAGCCAGTTAATTTAACCTAACCGGCAAAATATATAGCTAGATATGACCTAACTGACAAATATATAGCTAGATATGACCTAACCTACAAATATATAGCTAGATATGACCTAACCCATAAATATACAGTCAACCTAACCTAACCTAACCCACAAATATATCACTAGATATGACCTAACCGACAAATATATACCTAGATATGACCTAACCGACAAATATATGGCTAGATATGACCTAACCCACAAATATATAGCTAGATATGACCTAACCGCCAAATATATAGCTAGATATGACCTAACCCACAAATATATAGCTAGATATGACCTAACCCACAAATATATAGCTAGATATGACCTAACCCACAAATATATAGCTAGATATGACCTAACCCATAAATATACAGTTAACCTAACCTAACCTAACCCGCAAATATATCGCTAGATATGACCTAACCGACAAATATGTAGCTAGATATGACCTAACCCACAAATATATAGCTAGATATAACCAAACCGATAAATATACAGTCAACCTAACCTAACCTAACCCACAAATATATCACTAGATATGACCTAACCGACAAATATATAGCTAGATATGACCTAACCGACAAATATGTAGCTAGATATGACCTAACCGACAAATATATAGCTAGATAGGACCTAACCGACAAATATATGGCTAGATATGACCTAACCCACAAATATATAGCTAGATATGACCTAACCGACAAATATATAGCCAGATATGACCTGACCCATAAATATACAGTTAACCTAACCTAACCTAACCCACAAATATATCGCTAGATATGACCTAACCGACAAATATATAGCTAGATATGACCTAACCGACAAATATGTAGCTAGATATGACCTAACCGACAAATATATATATAGATATGACCTAACCGACAAATATATAGCTAGATATGACCATACGACAAATATATAGCTAGATATGACCTAACCGACAAATATATAGCCAGATATGACCTAACCGACAAATATATGGCTAGATATAATCTAACTGATAAATACATGGCCACATTTAACCTAACCGATAGAGTCGATCAAAAACGAGGGAGTCAAAGGTGTCCCAGTGAAGAACCGGGTACTGAGATCACGAAGGAACATCCATCCAGCATTCGGTGTCTCGTTCTAACGAGGATTAAGTGGGTATCGTTGAAAGTCCCGTATTGAACGTCGGACATCCTTTGGATCCTTTGAACGCAGGAGATGCTGGTAGCCGGCGATGTCCCGGACGAAGGTGAAGGAAGGAAGGTGGAAGAGGAGAGGTGGCGCACCAGAAGAGGAGGAGGTTTGGGGGGGCATCAGTCAAGGGATTAGCGGGATTAGCCCTCGAGGGGGACTTGTTAATTGCTCGGTAGGCTGCCAGTAGAGAGATGAGCTGGATACGTGTGGGGAGAGCAGAGAATACGCGTTCTCCACGTAACAGCGGAAAGGGAGGATACAAATCACGGCAGAGTTACAGACTTAAGGAGGCTTACTAGCTCTGCTTGCGATCGTCTTGTTGCATTTGCACCGTGTTTGCCTCCTCTTGCATCGCACAGATCTCCGACTTACTTCGGTAACCTGGTCATGTTCTTTTGACAACTTGCAAATTGTTTTTTTTTTTAAACCTAACGTGGCTGTTGAATTTTCATTTTAATTAATAAGCAAAAATGGTTTATAAATGTAAAAAAAATATTCAATTCATAAATCAGGGAAGTTGGAAATTGAGAAATATAGAAATTCCAAATCTTGAAATTTTGATATGTACTTGAACGAGTAAAAGGGCAGTAAGACATTTAGAAAGAAAGAAATATGAAATTCATGAATTGAAAATTTTTAAACTTAAAGTTAAAAAATTAAAGAATATAGAAACTTTAAATTTTTATACTTTTAAGTTTCAAGTGTCCAAAATTAAAAATTTCAAACTGCATTAGTTTGAAAAGTTGGTAATAAAAGTATAGAGATCTCAGATTTTTAAATTTTTGTATTTAGACATTTTTTCATTTTTAAATTTGTACATTTAGAGATACAGGGATGATGTGGGAAATACATTTCAACTTTTCAAATTTCCAGACTTAGGAATTTTGGTATGGGAAGGTTTGTTATTTTTCAGTTTAAAAATTTGGAAATTTAGGAATTCAGGAATTTTAGAATTTAGAAATTTAAGAATTTGGGAATTTAGGAATTTGAAAATTTGGGAATTTAGGAACTTGAGAATTAGGAAATTCGAAAATTAAAAAATTTGATTTCAAGTTTAACAATAAACACTGAAATTTCAATTTTCCAAATTAGGAAATTTAGTTCCCATAAGTATCCATAATTGTACCAATTTTAAGCTATCTACAATATAAAAAACCCCAAAAAATTACAATAACTTTGATACTACACAACAAATTACTTACTAAACCAAAATTCATCTGACTTAAAATAAAAATATTAACTAATATAATTGAAACTTGTTAAAAAAAATTCTGCACCAAATTATCCAAACAACTCATTATTAAGCAAATCTTACTTAATGTTCAAAATTTACAATTAAAATTTTATATAATTCTGATTGAAATCTTTGGTATAAAAATCAATTGCACAAGTAAGAGTTAATAACAAAAAATGTTCGATATTAATTAACATTTCTCATTTCTGCTAAAAATGGTTCACCAGACAAAAAGTGTGACCATCTTGTAAGTTTGATAGCCGCTGTAAAATGTAATTTGTCCATACGGGTCTTTAACTGCAAGAACACGGTGAGCTGCGATTACGATGCGTTTTTCGGATAAGTGGTATCATACATGTACTATGTACGCGTAATATCGCTATACCTAATGGACGGCCGACCGTATATGACTAATATAACGCGCAAAGCCGCAGCCGTACATCACGGCTAAATCGCGATCCAAAAAATATACAATACCTGACAGGGATCCTGTTCCCGTCATCGCGGCTAACAATGTGTACCACATCGTCCGGTATAAATGACATTCACTCCACGATGTAACCTTCCCTCTCCCTCCCTTTCGAAGCCCCCTACTCGAACAGTTTGCAGCTCCCAATTTTCGCTCCACATCCCCTGACCCCATTCTTGTTTTCCCGGCAATATTCGGGATTTCGTTGAAAAAATATTCCTTCGATAGTCCACTATTCTAGTCATAAATGTACAGTTACATTAGTATTCGTACACTGTCGTACTTCTGTATTCGTTATTGAATACTATTATTAAAAATATAAAAGTAAATTGTGTTGTATACAATTTATCCTTCTATAGTGGTCCACTATACTACTCATAAATGTACAGTTACGTTAGTATTCGTACACTGCAATACTTCTGTATTTGTTATTGAATACAATTATTGAAAATATAAAGGTAAATTGTGGTGTATAAAATTTATCCTTCTATAGTGGTACACTATACTACTCATAAATGTACAAGTACATTAATACTTCTATACATGTACATTTATACTGTAGTGTATTATGTATTTATACTATTATACTGTATATTTATGCTTCTATAGTGGTGCACTTATAATATCTACTTATAATATCATTATTCCATAGTTTCAGCACTGATTTTCTTTCCAATTTCATCAGAAACCTCCGAAGTTAATTGTACAGCACTGCAATGCAGACTTTTTTGACTCTTCGTATGAATTGTCTCCTCTTCCATTAGAAATTTGAGGTTATCCCATTTACTTTTTAAATTCTTAAAAATTGGGGAATTTAGAAATTCGGAAATTTCTAGTATAGAAAATATCTAATTTAGAAATGTACACACCTGAAAATTCAGAAATTTAGAAAGTTGACAATCGGGTAATTTGCATATTTAGGAATTTGAAACTTACAAATTTATAAATTTGGGAATTTAGGAATTGAGGAATTGAAAATTTGATAATTCATAAATTCGAGAATTTAAAATTTGATAACATGAAAATTTCATAACTTAAAAATTTGCAAATCCCGGATTTGATAATACAGTAAAACTGTAAGCTGATAGTACAACGGTAGAAAAAATCAAACATGTTTAAAATACTAATGTAATGTGAATAAAAACTTACAGCATAGAAGAGATACAAATAAAACTATACAATATAATAGAAAAACTAATAAACCTTCGTACTTTAAAGTATTAGTAATAATGATAAACAAAAAGTACCTGAAACTTTGGTCCAACTTAAAAATAACATAAAGGTACCGTTAACGACATAACCTAACTATTTTACTATGTTACGGCTTATTTTTAACGGCGGTATTCCAATTTATCTTCGCTTTATATAACTGAAATGAAACAAGTAGATAATAAAATTATTTTTTCTTATGATTTAATTCAGCACAAAAATCCTAGCATAAAAACAATTATTTTAGGTTAATTATAAGTTTTAAAATTTCCTTGCAGTAGTCACAGTAACTTCCGGAATTATAATCAGCCATTCAGTGTTACATATTTCACACACAAAACTGCATTCTCTCTTCTCTTTCGACGTTAGCTGTAACCCATAAAACAAGAGCATAGTTACGCATTGAAATATTCCAAATTACATTAATCTTCGGTATTCCGAATTAGCAACATGGCACTGAAATTTCACTTCACATTTTGTATTCTCGAATGTTCGCAAAATTGAAATTATAGAATTAATAGAAAAACGAGTAGATTAAATTATTTACTCTAAAGTTCCAGCACATTGTAACCATCTACTAAATTCTTGTCGAGGAACTTTTATAAACTGACATTTTCTGGAGATCGTGTCGAAAATCACGATTCGTTCACAAACATTGTTGGTTAACAAGTTATTCGTGAACAATATTTGCGGTGTTATAAATTGTTCAATGAATGTAGTTTGATAAACTACCAGTTGATTAAAGACACACACGTTATACTTTATTTACACTGTATTCGTTTGTGCACTCCACGTGCTCGCACTCGACATAAAACGATTAAAACGATACCTTCATAACCTCTCGCACGCGCATGCGCACAATCGCTCCAACTAGTACTCGCGCATTCGAGCGGGAAATGCAAATCTTATTTTCGTCACAAATTAGATAACGTTAGCACGTTTTCAGGTACTTTGCTATTTCAAATTACTAACCACATTCCAAATATACCGTACTATCCATCGGCGTAGGAGAAAAAAAAGATACACGAAATATCTATCGCGAAAACGATGAAACGGTAAATGAAACGGTTGCCCTGGTAAAGAGGGGCCTATTCGAGGATGTAAGCGGTCTTGTCACGGTGTTACAAGGCTTATGGGATGCATCGGGGTTCCATGGCGAGCTATTATGTCGCATTTCGTTACGTCTCCCAATACAAATACCCCCGGGGCGATGCTAGTGATAAATCAGACTTTTCGTACGATCTGCCATTATGCTCGCCACCCCACTGACACGAATGGATATCGAGAGACGCGTGTGCTTTTTTTCTCTAACCGGTTGTCCCATGTGTTCGATGAGGCACACAGTGAAACTGCGAGAGTCCTTATAACTGGCGGAACTTCCCAGAAATTATAGTCTCTATACGGTCGTATGCTTTGATCGATGCAAATGAGAAGAGTTCCACGAATAATCGAGTGGTTCATTTGTGACTAGCCAATCAAAACATTGTCCTCGAATGGTAATGTCCTTTCCTGTTTCCATGCATGCACTTCGTCGAACGTTGTTCCGGCACCTGATAACGTCGTAGCTTTAACCTGTAAACATATTGTAACACAAATTTGTTAAATTAAAGTTAAACATAGGGAGTTTCATTATAATAACTTATGATTCAAAATAAGAAAAAATGTAGGTTCATAAATTATTTACTACAAAACACTGTAGCTTTTATAACTGTAAGACAGATATTGTAAATGACATATTTATAGGTACAAGTGACTTATAAATCTTTTTTCAGTTTCCAATTTTTTTTTCAATTTTTTCAGTTTCTAAATTTCGAAATTATCCAGTTTCCAAATTCCAAATTTTTTAATTCCAAATTCCTAAATTTTTAAATATACATATTTTCCAGGTTCTAAATTTCCAAATTTTCTAGTTACCAAATTTCCAAATTCCGAAATCCCCAAACTCTTTCACTTCAAAATGTATCAATTTCTAAACCACTAAACCCCTAAATTCCTGAATTTGTATATTTTTTAATTTCTAGATCTCGACACCTTAAAATCCCTAGATCTCTAGATCCCTAGATTTCTAAATCTCTAAATACATATATTTCTAGATCCCTAAATTCCTAGATCCCTAAATCCCCAGATCCAAAAATCCCTAGACCCCGAAGTCTCTAGGGCCAAAAATCCCTAGACCCCGAAGTCGTTAGGGCAAAAAATCCCTAGATCCCAAAATCCCTAGACCCCGAAATCTCTAGGATCAAATATCCCTAGATCCAAAATCCCTAGACCCGAAGTCTTTAGGGCCAAAAATCCCTAGATCCAAAAATCCCTAGACCCCGAAATCTCTAGGATCAAATATCCCTAGATCCAAAAATCCCTGGACCTCGAAATTCATAAATTATTTACTACAAAACATTGTAGCTTTTATAACTGTAAGACAGATATTGTAAATGACATATTTATAGATACAAATGAATCTTTGGTGTCTTCTACATGTATTTGGTGTTGCATTCGTAGAATTGAAAGAAAATTAAGATAGTGTTGAGATGACAGTAAACATGTCAATTTGTGAAAATTATTCGAAGAAGAAAATTTGTTTATAATAAATTATTTCTAGTGTTTCCATAATTAACTGATTAAATGAAATAATCGGGTGTCCTGGCTTATTCGGTGTTGCCGAAATGCTCCAGTTCGCACAGGGTCGGGAATATAAAAGAGGCAGAAGGGGGATAGAAAGTGGAAAGTTTGAAAAATAAATAACAAGGTGCTAAGCATCCGAGGAGTATGGGTCCCCTGTTGGAGAGTCGAGCGAAAGAGGAAGAAGCAACATCGGTGAACTGAAATCCGTCGGGAGAAAGAAGGACGGAGGAGCAGGGGGAGATGCTGGGGGACGGGAGAACCCCTGGGCTGACTGCGGTCGAAAGGCCTGTTTAACAGATTTAAAAAATCACCAATAATTCCGCGTAGGGAGGCTGTTTGCTTGCCCGGAGGGGTAAGGTATGTAACTACCGAGCAGAGCAAGTGAGACCTCTGCGGGGATGCCAGCGAGAATGTCATTTTTCATTTTAATGGTGGCTTCTTTTCGCTCCGAGTCTCCTTCTCTCCTTCATCCCCCCGCCATTCTTAGCCTTTCACTCTTATTTTCATCCCGAGCAACGTTTCTCCCCACCCTCCACGTTTATTTGTTTCTCTTCTTTTCCCTGTAATTCAACGATCCTTCCATGCTCCTTTCATCCGCAGCCTCATCTTCCGGTTACTTTGTGTCTCTTTTTCTTTCCTTCTCTTTCTCTCTGTCTTCGTTTCTTATCCCTTTTCTTTTTCGTCCTGTTCGTTGTGGTCGTTGTCTCTTGTGCTTCCTATTCTTCTTGTACTCTTGGCTCAACAGCTTTCTTTTATCTCGGCGCGAACGTCTTAATAGCCTGCGGCTTCTCTTCGCGCCCACTGACCCCCACCGTACGCACACCCTTACACCCACCTACCCTTTCTTCCTTCTTTTCTTTTCTTTCTACGTCCGCTATGGCTGATCCAGCTTCGCGGTGCTATTCCACTCGAAAACCTGTGTAACCGTATCGATCTAATTTCCGCTCGATGTAGTTTCAGATGTTTTACTTCTTCACTTGGAAAACCGCTCTGACTCGTATGGAACTGAGTGTGGCGGGATTTCTCCTTGCGGGAAATAGCGATAAGGTAATTGAACGGTTAAGCAATTAAGATTATTGCAATTTCTTTTATATTTGGGCTATGTAAAATTATAACTACATACGCAGGAATTGCTTTATCCGAAACGGTATAATTTTTACTTCCAGATGAAATAGAATCTTTTAAGATAAATTTAATATAAAATACTATACATTTTTCGATAATACTCTTAACATGAAATGACTTGACTAAGGAGTTAAGTATTATGACATTTACCATATATGGAAAATTGATATCACTAGTCGTATGATACTTCGGAAGATTATATAGGGCCGGCTTTTCTGTCGACATGTAAACAGCAATTTAAATATCAGTTAAATTGCAATAAATTACTTTTCTTTCAGTCACACAGATACGGTTTAAATAAGATATCAAAAATAATTTAAATAAGATATCACTATCAGAACAAATTGGTAAATCTGAAAATTATTTATATATTGAAAATATCCAAATACCAAATTCTTAATTTTATAAACTCTCCACTTTCTCGATTACTAAACTTTTATACTGCCAATTTTTTCAGTTTCTAAATTTCGAAATTATCTACTTTCCAAATTCCCAAATTTTTTAATTCTAAATTCCTAAATTTTTAAATGTACATATTTTCCAGGTTCTAAATTTCCAAATTTGCTAGTTACCAAATTTGCAAATTCCAAAATCCCCAAAATCTTTCACTTCAAAATGTACAAATTTCTAAACCACTAAACCCCTAAATTCTTGAATTTTTATATTTTTTAATTTCTAGATCTCGAGACCTTACAATCCCTAGATCTCTAGATCCCTAGATTTCTAAATCCCTAAATCTCTAAATACATAAATTTCTAGATCTCTAAATCCCAAAATCCTTAGACCCCAAAGTCCCTTGATCCAAAAATCTCTAGACCAAAAAATCCCTAGATCCAAAAATCCCTAGACCTCAAAATCTCTAGGACAAAAAATCTCTAGATCCCAAAATCCCTAGACCCCAAAATCCCTAGACCCCAAAATCCCTAGACCCAAAAAGTCCTAGATCCCAAAATCCCTAGATCCAAAAATCCCTATACCCAAAAATCTGTAGATCCAAAAATCCCTATACCCAAAAATCTCTAGACCCAAAAATCCCTATACCCTAAATTCCCTAGATCCCAGAAATCCAAAAATCCCTAGATCTCTAGATTCCTAAATCCCTGGATCTCTGTATTTCTAAATCCGTACATTCCACAAATCTCTAAACCCTAAATCCCTAGATTTCGAAATCTCTAGATCCCTAGATCACCAGGTCGCTCCACAATACATAACATTGCCATAAGATTAAAACGACACAGCCAACTTTCAAATTTGATTTTCTCAAAAACTAATTCGAACATCAGTAAACGTTTTTGTAAAGTTTCTTATCTTTTCGTAAGAAATTATGTGGCGTTCATTTTTACATATCATTCGACCGGACCGATTCTATATCGCATATTCGAGAGAATGATATTCCATGGTCGTTCTATTATTAAGGTAATACGGAAGTATTAGTCGTCTTCCGTCTGGTATGTTCATCCTTCGTCCTTTTCGTTTCTTGAACAATCACCCTTTGCCACGCTGCTCCTTTCTCGGCGTTGAAGAGCCCTCGGGCTTCCGTTGCTGCTCATTCGCTGGAAGATTAGCCACCCCAGTTCGGAAGCATGGCCATTTAAGCGGGCAAACTTCGACCGAGCCCATGATTGCGCCTCTCAGTCGGCACTCTTAACAGAATAAATTGCTCGTTTTGCAAAGACCAGCAACTTTCCTCCTTCCATCTTCTTCTCTAAATCCTGCGAAAAGAGTCGAGGGTTTTTGTCCTTCTTTTACGCGCACGCCTTGCCTTTAATTTATTTATTTGACAATTAAGACGTCTTGACTGCGAGGATAAGGCGCAATGTTTCATAACTGATTTCTGGGGAGCAGACAATCTGATGAGATATTATGGTGACAGTTATTGATGGAAATGGAATATGTACAATGAGAAGCAGAATTAAAGTAACGTTATTAGTTTCTAGGATAATTATAAATTTACAGCCTTTCAAGTTTTTAAATTTGCAAATTTGCAAAATTCCGAATTTACTGACTTTTTAATAAAACTTAAAATTGTGAAATTTTCAGAATTCTACCTTCTTGAAATTTGAATTGTCCAATTTTTAAATTTTTAAATTATTAAATTCTCAGGTTCAGATTCTTAAATTCTCAAGTTTTCAGTTGTAAAAATTTCAAATCTACAGATTATCTGTTTCCAAATGTAAAAAATCTCAAATTTGTAAGTATAATCCTCAAAATTTTAAATAACTGAATTTCTAAATTAACAAAATTCCAATTGCCGTCACTCCAAATTCCCCAATTTCTAAGTACCGAAATACTCAAAATTTCTGATGTCCAAATTTCCAAATTCCCAAATTTTCAGATCCTGGACTTCCAGTTCGCAAATTTCCACATTCTTAAAGTTCTGAATTCACAGATTTCCAAATGTTCACAACTAATAAATATTCTCATATTATCAGTTGAAAGTACAAAAATTCAAGCACCTCAAAGTTATCATAAAAAAAATAATACAGTACGTTGAAGAAACTAATATGTAGCTAGATAGCTAATATGAAACGTCTAGGGAAGTTACAAATAAATCTTAAAATACTTTATTTTTGCGATCAAAAATCAATATTTCCATAGAAAAGACAAATAAACAAATATCTTACATTTTTTGTCATTTATATTATATTAATCCCCTTCTATAAGTTGGCACGCAAATGACGCACCTGATGCGTCCTATTCACCGTTAGTGCAATTTTTATAATTATTACTATATAGTACTATTTACTGTATAATTACTATATAGTACCTCATAGTATTAATACTATGTAACATAATATAGCACAATAATGTAATGTATTTATGATAGCAAAAATATAGTACATAGTGCTGAAAAGCGTAGAGTGCGCAATCTATTGTTTGTATACTTTATGACAATATAGTGGCGACTTCACAGTCGATCGTGGTGACGTGTGAAACTTTACGTTGGAAACCGAGTCAGTCGATTGCCGATCCGTTGGCTGCGCGGCGTCGCGTCGTTTCAAGTAAAGAGCGAAAAAATGTTTCAGTAATTAAAGTATTTTAATAGTTTCCGTAATTAAAAAGAAGTCTAAGATGCGTCATTTTGACATTTTTCGTGAACCTGGTACTTCGCTAGAAATTTTGAATATAAACTCTTCTACCATAAATTTTTATACGCTTTGAAATAACGACCAGCTTCGCATTCAACTAATTTGCAACTGATGTCTAAATCTAAATACGATCGTTTTTTTTTAACGAAATGCCTTATGTTGTCTTACGTTGTTAAATTGATTTTACGTCTCCGTTGTCGAGTTATCGTGTTTCACGTTAGGTACAGTTACCCAGCACTATTTTTTGTGGGAAGTATCATGAAACTGGCAACTAATGCATTCTGTCCGTTCCAATTTTCCACCGCTTCGCGTGATCTTTACACCGCGTAGCCGAAAGACGTTCCGATCTGTCCGTTGACAAGGAGATTCGAGGAAATCAGTTGAAGCGGAGATATCCTAGATGGATTGTCCGAGGCTAATGACGTTCGGACTAGTCTGGACTGGTCGAGTCGTTGCGGGGAATTGAGGGGAATTGAGGGGAAGAAGAGGACTAGGAGCTGTCAACGCTGCCATGCGTCACGTCACGTCACTCCCTTCGACTGCTCTGTTGTTCCGAAGCTTGCTCTGCTACTCCACTTAGCCGACAGTCGGACCTGTCGTGTCCCCTCTGTTCGCTGCTCTAACCAACACCTTGTTCTCGTCACCCCTCGACTGTCACCGAATGAATAAAAAACCGGAAGCCCAGCGAGAAATTGCCGAGAAACAACCAGAGCCTCTCGGTTAGGCTATAAGTGGACCGTGCAACTTACAACACGCGTTGCGATGGAATTTCACCGGTGTTTACAGCTGTTCACTTACCTTCTTTGTAACATTTTGCAACCGTTCTTTTGTTGCATCTCGTTCTGATCGATGTTTGCGGAAACGGTGAAATAGTGCTACGGTTGAGTTAGTGGCCAACTTTGCTTTGCAGAGGGCAAATAGTACTCTGTTTGGATCGTTGCGTAGTGACACTTGATGTCACCTGCAAGGAATTTTCGCGTAGGTGTTCGGAATTATACTGTGTGATAATAGTAATATAATTCTGTCTATGCGAGCCGTTTGTTAAAAACTGACTAGGGAAAATTACTGACGATGATTAGAGATAGAGAATACTGGATGCTGAAGTATTCTCCGGTGACATCAAGTGTAAAAGACGTAGTACATTATTTGGTTAGGATGGATTCAGTTGTACGTTCGAGTATGACTGAAATAACTATGTAAGTTTCCTGTGGGAGAAATAAATGTGATACCTCTCTTTCTACAATTTTGAAAAAAGGAACTCGTGAATATAAAAATTTTTTGTATTAAAATGCTGAAAATATTTATGTCTATAAACTTGTGAATCTGTATTACATCTGTAGTACATTTGAAAAATTGCGCATTTGGAAGATTAAAAATTAAACAATTTTCATATTGTGAAATTAATAGATTTTAAAACGTGTAACTTTAGTCTTCTAAATTTCTACACTTGAAAACTTAAAAATTTGAGAAATGACTTGGTTTGAAAATTTTAAACTTTAAAAGTTTAAATTTTCAAGTTTGAAAATTTGTAAACTACAAATTCCCAAATTTCTAAATTTGAGAATTAAATCTGTAAGGTAAATTTATTATTTTGAGTATTTAAAGATTGCATAACTTACAGATTACCAAATTTTTTAAATTTTGTGTAAAATTTGTAGATTTAATATTTCTAAATTTTTTAATTTAAAGGCTTGTAAATTTGTAAATTTAAAAATTGGTAAAGTTATCAATTTTTTAATTTAGAAACTACTTAACTGGTACATCTGAAAATTTATATGCTTAAACTTTTATAAATTTTCATGTATACAAATTTTTAATTTGAGATCTGAAGATTTTTTAATTTTTAAATTTATAACTTAGAGAATATGAAAATTTAAAGGTTGATAAAGTTTGTTCATTTGAAATTTTTTAATTTCTCAATTTCAAAGAATTTTTATTAGTTTGTAAATGAACTAGGGAATTTGTAAATTTGAAATTTCTAAATTTATAATTTGAGATATCAAAAACTTGGAAATTGAAAGATTTTTAAATACCTCAATTTGTAAACTGGAAAATTAAAAAGTTCCTAGATCTAAAAATTCATGAAATTAAAGTTTCTAAGTTTAACAATTTTTTAATTTAGAAAATTAAAACTTAGTATATTTTCTATTACACTTTTCCTTTTGGTAACTAAAAGGTTGATTAGGTTTGAGTGTATCTATAGAAAGTTAAACGTATAGTGGACGGCTAAATTATTATACTCAAACAAAAAATTCCATATTTTATAATTTTAAGTGCTGGAACAGAACAGATATTTTTATTGCAATCTTACAATATATTATTTTTGCAATATAATATAATTGTCTATTTTGTTACAATGTACTATTTAATAATAATAATACTATTTAACGATAATACACCTAATTAAAGGTAAAAATCGAACACAAACGAAATCAAACACTATTATATAAGAAAATACAATTATTTAATATTTCGTCGTTCCGCCATTTTGTATTGACAGATCTAAATACTTAGAAGTCCAGCACCAACCGATAACGTTGGTTATTAATTAATGCAAGGTTTTCAACCACTCACTGTCACAAGCCCAAAACACGGAATACTTAACATAACCTAAAATTCACTCCCGCCTTTTATTCTAGAAGTGAGATTTATCTGTCAAAGCATAATTCACACATCTTATGTATATTGCAGCTTACCAATAAACCCAGTATTAATAATCTTGTTAAACGTTATCGCATATTTTTAAAAAGAAGTCTTACATAAAATAATTTGACCACCCACCGTACTCGTAAATAAATAGAAGAGCCGAATAGTCGTTTATAGCTGCAATTACGAATAAACGTTTCATCGGAGAAGCGCCATCTATCGTTCGGTAGTTATAATACATCCATGTGTCAAAATATTATTGAATGTCGAGGCAGGTCATAGAGAAGGAAGAAGAAGAGGAAGAAAAAGTTTATGAAAGCGGTGGTCGTGAAAACAGGAAGAACCTGTCAAGACGTCGATTCTCGAGTCGACAACGGATAAGATAAATTCCACTTCCAGGAAAAGAAACTTTTAAACTATCCAGTTAACTTGTCCATACTTGCCATCTACGTACTATTTTTCTTGCGAACAATCTGGACGTTTATCGTTGTTGGCTTCGCAGTGGGAGATATGTATTATGTGAATAGGATTCCTTATAGGTTTCGCTTGAAAAACGTTGGTCATTAAAGTCAATAGTACAATTTGATTTGATTGGATCAGATAATACTTGCTTTTAATTAATTACAAGATACGTTTGTAAATTCAAAAACTTTTTTAGTAAGTTCGAAAATGTTGTAAATATTTTTTTTTATGTTATATTAATATGTTCTGTGGATATGCACTTACGTAATTATTACTACTTACTGTACTTTACAAGAGTTTAATTAAATAGTGATTATTATTTTATTTCCTTAAATTTGTATATTATTAGAAGAAATGTGTGCAGTGCTTCAACAGAATGCATACTCGCTTTGATTATTAATTAGGTACAGAAATGGCAGAATTTTAATAAACTTTTTAAAAATAAATAAATTATTTAATAGATGAATAAATAAATTTTTAAAAAAGTTTTAAGAACTATTTGGATAGATATTCAAGCTTACAAATTTATCTTACAGATTTTTAGATTTTCAAATTATCAAGTTTCTAAATATATATAATTTATAAATTTTCAAATTGACAAATCTTTGAATTTTTAAATGTAGAAATTAAAAATTTTTGAAAGTTTCGTATTTAAACATTTAGAAGCTTTGAAATTTTTCTAATTTTTAAACTTAATAATTATTAAAGATCAAAAATTCAAAAAATTGAGATTTGAAATTTGGAAATTAGAGAATTTGAAAATTAAGTAATTTTGGGGGTTGAACATTTAAGGATTTGAAGATATAATTATTTAGAATTTTGGAAATTTGAAAAATTAAAAATTTGGAAGTTTGGGAGCTTATAAACTTTTAAATTTGAAATTGTGGTAGTTTGAGAATACAGGAATTTTTGGATTAAAAAATTTGGGGTTTTGAAAATTGAGAATTTAGAAATGTAAAAGTTTACAAATTAGAAATGTTGTGATTTGGGAAATTTCGAAATTTGGATACTTGAAAATCTGGGAATTGGTGGATTTAAAAATCTGAAACTATTGAAACCTATGCGGTTAGAATAATTAAACGTTTAAAAAATCAGAAATTTGAGAATTTGAAAATGGTTAGAATTGGGAGTACTAAAATTTGAAAATTATGAAATTCCCGTTTAAAAATTTAGAATTTTATCATTTAAAAATTGGAAAAATTATAAATTTAAATATTTGATGATTTCAAATTTGAACATCGTGAATTTTTGAAATGCAGAATTTGGGAATTTTAAAGTTTAGAGGTTTGTCAAATTAGAGATGCAGTTTCAAGTGTGAAAATTTAAAAGTGTACAGACTTGATAATTTAGAAATTTAAAGATTTTGAGATTGAACAACTTTAGAATTTTGAAATTGTAGAATTGTAGAATTGTAGAATTTAAAAATTTCAAAATTGCAGAATTTCAGAATTTGTAGAATTTTTAAATTATAAAATTTCAGAATTTTCAGAATTTTAAAATTTTTCAGAATTTTAGCACGTTGGAACTTATAAAAATTTTAGAATTATAGGGTGTGTTTTGGAATTTAGGAATTTAAGAATTTGAGAATTTGGAAATTAAAAAATTTATTAATTTACAAATATAGAAATTTAGAAATTCGAGAATCCGTAAATTGAAAAATATCGAGATTGTCGTTTAAAATTACCAATAATATTCCAATATTACACACACCAATAAAAGAATACTCGATTGTCGTTTAAAATTACCAATAATATTCCAATATTACACACACCAATAAAAGAATACTCGCACTACTACTTGAATCACCATCACCGTATTCCAAAACGTTTCGCCAATATTCTCCCACCGAATAAATTTCGAAATCAACTCAATTTGTTTATCGCTTTCCTTAAAAACATCGAACGAGATAGTTCGTTTGCCGCAAAAAGGCAGGTCGATGGCGACTCGAAAGGTTCGTTCGCATGTGCTGCGACGGATAGTTTTTTCCCCGGAAAGGCAGGGATACAGCGAGAGCCGACTGTGTTCGATTCCGTATTGACATGTAACTGTCATCGATAGGGTGTACAGCTGTCCTGTGCGGTAGCGAGAGATGTTTCTTGCTCTCAATGACAACCGGTTTCGAGACGATGCACACCGAAAGGTTCGAGTATCGAATCGACTCACGGCCGGCTTCCAATTGCGATCATTGCCGCAAAAAAAGGTGTGCGGCTCGTCTTTGGACCGCGCGCGACGCACGACAATTTTCTGCTCGACGATTCGATAACAGCGGTTTCCCTGCTTACACGCGTCTGCATTCCATCCTCTTGCTCGCCTTCTTTTTACTACTCTTTTTCCATTTCGGCTCTGCTAACCCGCTTTCTTCTTACCCTCTTTAGCTTCTGACATTCTGCTTACTCTTTTATTTATTTGTCCGTCCTTCTCGCGCACTCTCCGCGCTCCATCTTGCAGTTTAAAATGCTTCCGTATGGAGTGCGTTTAGAATTTATGACTACACTTTCCTTCCCTTATGAGATTTCGTTTGTAACGTGTTTTTGTGCAAATAGTGTGACATAATATTTTACTTAAAATTTAACACTAGTTTTAAATGAATTAATGAATAATAAATTAAGAGATTATATATACCGTTCAATAATTTCTTTCTACGTAAATGTTTTTTTATATATATTTATAAAGTAATTTAATTTATATGTATATTTATAAAGTAATTTAATTTATATGTATATTTATATGTATATTATATGTATATTTTATATTTATAGTTATATTTTTGTATCTAAAATTTATCAAATATAGAAATATTCAAATTTTCAAACAGTCCACTTTGCAGTTTTTCAAATTTTGAAATTTACAGATTTAGAAATTTTGAAATGACAGAATTCAGTAATATTAGAGTTTTAAAATGTAGACTTTTGTTAGTTGTTTAAATTACATTTTTAAAACTTTGAGAGAACGTAAAAATTTGGAAATTTAAGAACTTCAATAATTCCAATTGAAATAATTTCAATACTCGATTACAACCAGCCGTCGCAGGAACTTTCGAAGCAATTAATACTAGTCTGACACCGCACTGTTTCCGAGTTCGCTGTTTCAACCCTCGTCCAATACAGGACGTCAACCATCCTTATTGTCGAAAGACTTGTAATAGTTTTGTTTTGTGTATAAACTTAATTGTACTTACCATTTACTGAGAAATCTTATTTTTCGTACTATACATCCGTATTATTACTGTATTCTTCTAATAAAATTAATAGGAGCGAAAGTTGTTGCGAATATTATAAATTACTAGTATAGTTCCGACATTGACCGAAGTTTGCCGAACGTAGAAAAGAACAGCGAGCGGCGGAAACGTCCGAATTACCGAACGTAAACAAACAGTACCATATCGGTGAGACAATCCTAATGCAAGAATAAAGCTTTTCTACTTGCATTTTTGTTACAAAAACTTTTACCAACATATTTGTGACATTCTTCTGAATAAAATGAGACCAAACACGACGTAATTCGAAACATATTTACTTGTAATTTCAAGCGTTTTGTTTATATTGTGGCTTTAGTGTACTAAAATTGGCGGTAAACGGACGAGTAATGTCACGTCGGGTAATTTCGTTTCCCTTCGGTGCTATTCGGATAATCACGTGATACGTCTGACAGTTGAAATCGTATCTATGGCTTTATGACTTCGAGGATTTGACTCCAGTAAGTTACTGCAAGTAAATTACACCGTATTACGCCGTGTTTGGTCTCATTTTAATCAGGAAAATGTCACGAATATGATAGAAGAAGTTATATGCAAGAAAGGACTGAAAATAAAAAAGTTACCAACACGTTAACATTGTAAACAACGCAACAGGTTTTTTATCTTTGCCGAATGTTATAATCGCAGCGTCTGTTTTTCGCCATCCTCTGCGTTCTAAGAATACATTTCTATTAAAGTGAGAGTAAGTAATATTCTAAATTTACCCTTCTACTAAAAATTTTCAATATAATTTTTAAAAAATAAGAAGAATTGATAAGTTTGTTAATTCGGAACTAAAATGTACTAGTATTAGAATATGATATATCAGCTATTTTATGTTTTTTTCAGGGTTCTGTTATAGATAGACATTGCACAAGACAACATTGTATCGAATTATATCGATTATTATTAATTATTTGTATTATTATTGCGCACACAGACATTCTTGATGAGAAAGCATTAATCTGCTTTATCCACCATTGCAAATTTTCTTATGGACTCGAGCACTCTTCTCATTTTATTACTGACTATATTACATGTCCCCACAACGAGTAAGGAATGAACTATCGTAATTTATCGCTTATAGCTTCTGAATATCGCATGTACTTCAGCTCCAATAATTTATAATCATTCTCAAATTAAATTGAAACGGATATACCTCCCCTTCAGCGACATTCTAAAAAACAAAACTTACATAAAATATGCAAGTTTTAATACTTATTCTTCTTCTGAAAATGAAGATAAGCAGATATTACTGAAGAAAATTATCCAAAAAATGTATAAAGCATATATAAAAAGTACAAATATATAATTATATAGTATTTTATAAAAAGTATTTATATATTAAACATTTACGTATGATAAATATACTTGTATAAAGTATATGTAAATATGAAAGTATTTACAATAGTATATGTATAATAAATTACATATTTACATAAAATTTATTAGTATTGAGGGATGTATTTCCTGAAACATTTTTTTTCTTTCATGAGACGTTATTTAAATAAAAAATATTATATAATAAATTAAAATTAATATTTCCATTCTACGTTATAATTAATTTTGGCTATATTCATTATCTAACTAAATTTTTTACTGCAAAAAATTCTCACCACATCGACTAAGTATTGTTAGAAATCGTATCGATTTCATTTGGCTATGGAATGGTAAATCGTAATTGGTAACAGACAGAATTCGTTTCTCTTCGTTGCCCCTTCAGAAAAGCGGTTAGACCCCATGTCGCGATTATTTCGATTTCTCGGAAGGTTTCGAATTTCTCGCGAGGCAAACATTCAATGTAATCTGCCATTGGCATCGATTCGTCTGTCGTTTTGCATTTCAATCTTCGAAACCTCATTTGCTAACCTTTAAATGTCTGCAAAAAGATCGGTCGAAAGGAAATATTCAGAAAACGAGAATTTGCTTTCATGGTGCAACTTCATTCACTCCCACCGTTAATGTTAATGACAGGTTTAATGTAACACTTTATAGTCAAAGATAATATCAAGTATACGAATCAATTCTGGCCGTTCTACGATCAGTGATATCCGCAAATTATAAACGATTGCGTCATGCGATTCCTAACGAACTTTTGCTGAAGGTCTAAATATGGACTAGCACTTTTACTTCAGGAATTATCGCTAAACCTGTTAAAGATTTTTACAGATTTTTCACTGTATATCTAACACATATTTTCTTTATAGGAATGTGGACTTAATAAAAGTTTACTGTATATTTATTTCAAATTATTTCTTGCCTCAAATAATTTGTTTCATATTATATTTTGTATCAAATAATTTATTTTAATTTATATCTTGTCTTAAATAATTTATTTCAAATTATATTTTGTCTCAAATAATTTATTTTAAATTATGTCTGGTCTCAGATAGTTTATTTCATATGTCTTATGTCAAATAATTTATTTTAAATTATGTCTGGTCTCAAATAATTTATTTCATATTATTCATATTAGAAAGAAATATTTAAGTACTATTTAGAACAATTTAAAAAGAAAATTTAGTACAAGTGATTGATATGGAATTATGGATAATATACTACCTGGTCCATACTTTTGTACTAGAATACTTCCAATTTTTAAATTATTGAGAATCACTATCTCTGTTTTTCATACAAAATATTACCAACACGACAGAGCTTCCCATCGTAATTACAGCTAACAAGTATTTTAAACAATATATTCAATAATAAATGGATCGGAACATGCGAAGCTATAAAATGGTATGCGTGCTCCCATTTTTCATCATGCATCGTTTTTTAAGGAGTCATATTGAAGATAATTCTGCTACACCGCCAAAGAGAATTAAACACTTACAAACTAAGACGAAAGAGGCATATGCATCAATATCCAGTGCAACATTAGCACAAAGTATCAGGAGAAATTAATTGAGCTCAGAAATACTCTTGCTAATGGAAGTCACAGTGAACACGATCACTATCAATTTGTAGTGACAACACACTAATAAATAAAATAGGTACGTTCAATTAGTTTTTTCATTTCTGTCCTTGCAGAAGGTTATAGTTGGTCTTAAAGATTAGTCATACTGTTACAATTCATGCGTGAATTTATCTTAACACATGTTTTCATGTGACATTGAAAAACATCCTATATTCTTATGGCAGTAATCAATACGTATGTTATACAGGGCATTTCTAAAGTACGACTCCACCCTTATATTTTAAAAATGTTCAGGAAAAATATCAAGGGGGACATAAGATGGTGGCAGCAATTTGACCTTGGATGGTCGTTTTAAGGTCACGCAGACATCTTTAGTTAAATGGAACCCCCCATTTTTAATTGCATATTCTTGTAGTTTTCGCTTAAACATTTTCTTATGCTTGTTTTTTGTGCAAGAAGCTTCAAAATTGACACATAGTATGTCTGAAAAGTAACGGAACTTTTTAAATTTAAGGAACACTATTAGCGACATCTATAAAAACAATATGCTATCTGAAAACAGTATTCCTCCCCTGCAAAACAAATCGTTATTGGAATCGAGCAACGAATTGTAAACTTATAGTGTTTAAAGCGACAGAACCTTTCGTCACCGTGTCACAAAATCACGATGGAGCAAAGAGCGAATATTAAATTCTGCTCGGTAAAGCTCGGTAAAACTTTTACAGAAACATTTGAATTAATGAAAAATGTTTATGGCGACGATTGTTTATCCCGTACACGCGTGTTCGAGTGGTATAAGCGATTCCAGGATGGTCGTGATATTTTGGAAGACGACCCAAAGCCAGGTTTTGGGTTTTTCTAAATTCTAAACGATTCTAAAGGTATTATACTTCGGGAATTCGTTCCACAGGGATAAAATGTTAATGACGAATATTATCTGGGTGTTATGGAACGTTAGTGGAAAATAATTGTTCGTGTGAGGCCCGAATATCGAGCGCCAGGGAGTTGGTTTCTGTTGCATGATGATGCACCAAGTCACAGAACTGTCGCAGTTCGTGAATTTTTGGCGAAAAAACAAGTCTGTGTGCTCCAACATCCTCCATATTCGCCTGACTTATCTCCATGCGATTACTTCCTTTTTCCAAAATTGAAATTAGCCATGGAAGGAACGTTTTATGACACCGTTACACAAGTTCAAGCAGCTGTGACAAGGGTGATTTGATTCCGCAAAACGACATAAAGAAATCTATGTTAACATTGCCTGAGCGTGCCCAGCGGTGTCTTGATGCGGAAGGGATGTATTTTGAATAAAAAAAATTAATTTTGGCAAAATAACTAATACTTTTTTATTTAAAAAGTTCCGTTACTTTTCAGACATAATGTGTAAGTGGTGTCTGATCGTGCAACCCTAGCGCGGTACATCATGGGTAATGTACCGACGATAAGACTTTGTAGCTTCTTAGGAATGACTTGTACAAAAAAACAAACATGTTTTGAAAGCGTCCTAACGAGGGCTACAAGAATATACAATAAAAATGTAGGGTTGCATTTAAGAAACTGGATGACGTTCACATGAACGACCATTCAAGATTAAATTGTTGCCACCATCTTATGTTCCTCTTGATATCCTACAACTTTTGTCTGAAACATTTTCTCATATTTAAAGCCGTTTCCGAAATATAATGGTGGGGTCAGACTTTAGAAATACTGTATATTAATAATGTAGGATAGATTAAATCGGACGGATGAAGGATGTTGTTGGACTAATAACGAAAAAATAACTTTAATAAAACAAAAAAAAGTACAGAAATTACCGGACGACTTTTCGGACAACGTGCTACTTTCAATCGTTACGACATAACTGCCACGACGCTTTCTCTCTTCCCCCGTAAAACAAAAGACATATCTTCCTTTGTCCCCACGCTCGCTATTTTTCGCGCCAAATTATCGCGACGCCAATTCCGAGTCGGCCGATCGCGCCCGATCGTACCCGATCACACCCGACCGCCCGATCAACCGATTGCGCCCGATCGCACCCGATGCCTCAATAATGTTTATACACTGTATATTATCCCTTTGCACTCGAAGGTATTTTGACTGTTTGCAAACAGCTTTAAATACTCACTAGCTAAAAATGAACTTTGAAATTATTATTTCTCTACTAATAATTCCCACTATTGTCTGTTTATACATCACATGTGTAATATTATAGAATGCTTATTTCTAATTAATGTATTAAATCGAATGGCGTCTGGGAGTCGTCTCCCGAGTGCAAAGGGTTAAAATTATGTCAATACACCGATCGTTAAATTTGAGCAAGGGTGGAAAATAGCTTATGACGCTGGTAGCTTTTCTCGTATGACCCAATATGGACCGTGTGAAAAGTCGTTTCGTTGCGAGCAAGTTGTGGGTGGGTAACGATGATGCTCTTCATATAATTTCCGCGAAAGTACGCAACACGTCTTCCGATAAGATGAACAACTATCCGTGTGCCGCGACAACGCTAGGTAAATGTAAACGTCGGCGGGCAAAATGCAAGGAATCCCCCCCGTGAGAGCGAAGGTGTCAGATCGTCCGCGTATAACTCAAGCAGGTACAGTCCGGGACAAATCTGACTTTCCTAGGGAAAATGTGGCAACAGATGGGGAAGAAGCACCTCACTCATCTTTAAGAAGTATTGGCATAAATTTCAATATTTGGGGTTTGTAAGGAATTTGGGAATTTAGAGAATTTTCAAATTTTAAGAATTTTGAAGGCTTTGAAAATTTGGGACTGGGGATTTAGAATTCTACAATTCTCTGTAGAGAATTTAGGGATTCGAGAACACAAAGATTTTGGGGTCTAAGAGAATTTGAAGAATTTTGGACATGGGGGAATATGGGGATTTCAGGGTTTAGGAATGTAGAAATAAAGTAATTGTAAATTCGATATTTCGACATATAGGGATTTAGGGGTAGCCCATATAGGGATAGTGAAATTTTGATGTATAAGAATATGGAAATGTAGGAATTTTGGGACTTAGGAATTTGAAACTTAAGGAACTCGGGGATTAGAGGAATTTAGGAATTTACGTATTTAGAAATATAGAAATTTACAGATTACGAAATAATAAAGATTCGGAATCCAAAAATCTGAAAATATAGGAATTTGAAATTTGTGCATATGGAGGTAAACTTTCTTTAAAAAACGGGCTTACACTTCCACCATTAACAACACAGTGTATATGTTAATCGCTTCGGTTAAAAATGTAGCCTGTAGTTTAAGTATGAAATTTTACCTTTTGCAAAAAAATTGTCAAGTTTCCGCACGTTATCGAAAGGAAGCCTACACCCGAGTGTACAAGGTACTCGGCTACCCGATTAATGAATAATCCGTAATGAGGATGTGATGGCCGAGTCTCGTAGACTTCTCTGTCCGTAAAAAGAGAGAAAGATGGAGGAGAGACGAGGGCGAAAAGGTTGGTCGGTAAGAAAGAGGCACCAGCAGCCAGGTATGATTTAACGATGGTACAGCAATCTTGCCGTGACCATTAAAATATTACCAGGCGCGAAGAAGAAGCCCCTTCGGAAATCCACGCACGATCCGACCAGCCAACGTTGTAATCCGCGTCGTGGTGTGTACATGCAAATAAGCCTCACCCTCTTTTTCGCGAGCAAATTATTTCTCGCCGGCGAGAAACGAGGATTAAGAAGTTCCTTGGGAACAACACGATCATCAACACGATCAAGTATGCGTTTCTCCGGCCGAGCTTTCCGTGAAACGGCTACATTCTCGGCCCCCATACGCTACATCCTTCTGGACATCTTCATTGGGAACCCCTACATCGATGACCAGGATGCTAGCTTTTCTTCCCGTTTTGTCCTGGCCGACCCTGCAGCTACGTGTTTCCCGTATAATCCGTAATTTTGCGAAGGATCTACGATCGTTTACTCGTAATAATTTTCCATACTGCCAAGAGAACGTTCCGCTCGTATTTTGCCGCTCACCCAAGCTTTTACCATTTTTATTTTGGACATATTAGATATAATTATCGTGTTCGGTACTAGAAATGCGTTTCTCTGTTAGTTTTGTAATCTTGAGCGGAACTGTCGCATCCGCCAGCCACTGTTCGTCTCGAAGGAGCGGTGTTAGGGATACTAGAGCATTAATTAATAGCGACCGCTTGCTCTAAACGATATTACGATACCGGCTATCCTCTCGTTTTATGGCTACAGGACGTATCGAGGATGTATCCGAACTACCTTCGAGCGGTGTTGTAAAACTTTTCAACCGACGCACGGTTACCTCCCCTCAAGCTTTCGGCACATATTGTATGTCGTTTTAATCGTCCTGACTCGCGGGATACAAATATCGCGTTCAATCTTGGCGGAAATGCGTTTTACGCGAATGTAGTTCACGTGCTTCGAGTCGACAGTTATCGTAGCTTTCCGCGTGACGAAAGCTGTATAACGCTGTACGTTTCTGATAGCGGCCATTGCACATTTTTGAACCAAGTACCATTTGTTATGGCAATTTCGTGGTGTTTTCGTTCTGCAATGGGAACTTCTAAATCCATGTCAATTTACGTGCAGTGTCTTTTCCTTATGATACTTCACGCAATATTTAGTTTTTGGAAGACGATTAGGATCTTGGGAATCCATCTCCGCCATCTTTTATTTCAGATATTACGACGGTTCACTTAGATATGCTTAAACTTTTATAACATCGTACACAGGAGTATATTTGTAATATACAATATTTACACAATATACTTGCAGAGAGTATGCGACTACTAATGCTACACATAGTAATACTGTTAACGAATATGATACTTAGATATTATACCCTTGATTATATGATACATATTATGACCTTGGTGATATGATACATATTATGACCTTGGTGATACAGATCTCATCCCCTTGATGATATGATATTTAGATATGCTTGTCATGATATAATACTCAGATGTCATATTCCTGATCATACGATTTAACATGTCGAAACGAGTAAAACGACGTGTGTCGCATGCTAAAAGTTTGTGGGGTGGTGAACGGCAACTATTACCGTACTTCGCCATTATTTTTCATTATTCGTACGTAAAATAATTCATGATATAATTACACGTTTGGAATGCAATCTATCTGTTCAAGATTTCAATACCGTCGTTATTGATCATGTAAATAACAAATGAGAATGCGACGGCATTATTTCTGGATGCATTGCGAAAGCTTAATCACTTGGATTGTAGCGCACGAAATACAGATTGTTTTTGAAAATATACACATACGTGAAACGGTAAAAATAATCAATAGGTCTTTCACGATGGGTTCGGTTTATGGTAAGCAGTTTGCGACGTATATTCAGATGTTTTGACTAAGAATAAATCTAGAGAACCTAACCTAACATAATGCACCTAATTAGACCTGAGCTAAACTGGTCTGCCTAAATAAACTTAAACTAACCTAATCAAAGTCATCCTAACCTACTCTACTTAATCAAACCTAGCCTAACCTAATGTATTTCATCAAACCTAACCTAATATATTTAGTCAAACCTATCCTAACCTGATCTACTTACTCAAACCTAGCCTAACCTAATGTATTTCATCAAACCTAACCTAATACATTTAGTCAAACCTATCCTAACTTGATCTACCTAATCAAACCTAACCTAATATATTTAGTCAAACCTAGCCTAACCTGATCTACTTACTCAAACCTAGCCTAACCTAATGTATTTCATCAAACCTAACCTAATATATTTAGTCAAACCTATCCTAACTTGATCTACCTAATCAAACCTGACCTAATATATTTAGTCAAACCTAGCCTAACCTGATCTACTTACTCAAACCTAGCCTAACCTAATCTGTTTAATCAAATTAATCCTAAGTTAATTTACCTAGTCAAACCTATCCTAACTTGATCTACCTAATCAAACCTAACTTAATATATTTAGTCAATCCTATCCTAACCTGATCTACTTACTCAAACCTATCCTGACCTAATCTGTTTAATCAAATAAATCCTAAGCTAATCTTTAATCAAACCTATCTTAACCTAACCTACCTAACTCAACATACCTTAACATAATTTATCTAATCAAACCTAACTTGATCTGATGTACTTAATCTTAGCTAACCCAATCTATCTAATCAATCCTAACCCAGTTTAACCAATACAATTTAATCTCCATATAAGCAACGAAAAATGCCAATGTGGTATAATAAGTTATTTTCACTGAAAAGTACCTCAGAAAATATACGATTGTACGTGTACTCGTGAAAAGTACAGTTTAAGAAAGAGAACGACCGTGCAATTAAGTAAGGCAAAAAACTGATTTGTTCGTGCTAAAAACGTTGGTCAATTAACTTTGACTGGACAGTGAAGCAACAAACGTGCGGTGTTCCGTGTGATTTGAGTTGTAACCGAATGGTTGTATAGCGTGCAAAAGAGAGACGAAATGGTATAAAAAAAGAATGCGAAGAAGAAAAAGGGAGATGGGCAGCAGCGCCAGGTATGACTGCTGCTGTCGTATATAATAATCGCATAAAACAGATACGCGCGAACCAACCAGCCCACGAATATATTATGTTGCCGCGGCTAATTTACGATTATAACGTACGTGTATAACTATCATTGTTGATATACTGCCGCGGTGGCGGCTGAACAGCCAGAAGCAAGCTCGCGTAGACAGTGGGCGAGACAAAGATGGCGCGGCGAGAAAAGAGAAAGATGGCAGACGAGTGTCGGTAGAGACTGCCTCGAATTACTTCGTTGCCAAGTACAGGGTGTTTGAAAATTATATGTCACTACTACAACGTTATTCTACACCTCCGGATCGGTGAACATTTGCAAAACAAAGTTGCCGGCGTAAGGTAAATATCTTGGTGGTCAAACGATTAAAGAACCAGTTACGATGATTGCATTCTCTTTCGTGTTTAGACAACGTAAACTTGTAACTAAATACGTTTACCCGAAAGATCGCACAATGTTTTTCAGATGGTATAATGTAAATATATGTTTAAATTACTAGATCTCTAGAAACTAGAATTCAGTTAGGAATTCGAGGTTAATCTTTAATTAAAGGATTTTCAATTGAAATTAGTTTTTAATTTGAGAAGTTTGAAATAAAAAGTACTTTTTAATTTTCAGGTAGTAAATGTAATTAATAATTGAATTTTATTTATCAATTAGAAAGTATCTAATTATAACTTTATTTAATATCTTATATGGTGATTAGAAATTTCGGAAATAATCATATATGTATCTAACAAATATTGAAACCTTCATACTAAATTATTTATTTACTTTTTCACTTCATAATTGCTTTTTTTTTTAATGTTTGATTACCACCATACTTTGAGTCATCAGTATTAAACCTCCAAAATCATTTGGAGAAAAAATGTTTATTTCCAACTCATGGTTACTATGGTCGAAACCATGGAAGGACCATTGTCTCAATGAATATTACATGATAGTACCAAAAAATAATTAAACCTTGAACTTCAAGGTGAAGGTCAATTTTACATACTTTCAGACCTTAACCAATTCACAGATGTAGAATAACACTGCAGTATAATATAATTATCAAACAAGCGGTACAGTTGAATTTCGTTTCCGTGTAACGTAATCTCCCGGACAGACTTGGGGGCAAAAACTTTTTCGATAAGAATCACCGTTACTGTGCTTTTGCAAAGAACCTCGTCCCCATTAACTGATCCAGTGTCGAGGAAAAAAAGGGGTGACAATTGAGATTGTCTTATTGTTATGGGACTCTAACTCTTACTGCTTAATCAAATTCCGAGTTAAAAGTGGTATTAAAATGTCGAGTACAGTTCTTTTGCTTTTTGTGTGGCCTCGAGTGGATCCATTGAGATAGTTTATGAGCTCGAAGCGATAACGGAGCTCACTTTTAACTCCTTCGCAACTTGGGCACGATTGTAGGTGATATTAAAAGTCATGGCTTTTTATGTTAATAAGTAGGGCTGATGCACCAATTTGTATTAAAATCATCGGTACAAAAAGATAAGCATAAAATAAGCAATAAACGGTATATATTATCAAATGTTTAAAAATCACTTCATGAAAATTACTTCACTGAACTACGTCTTTACTTTCGCCTTCGTTTATTTTAATCGTCACGTGTCAACTGTCGCGAATCGGGAATCGGCGCGCGCCGTAAATTATCGAAGATTCCCGAATCGTTCCGATTGACTCGGACGCGTCCTAGCGGAGACAGTTGCCTTTTCTTAAAGTTTCTTTTTAACCAAAATTAATTACGAATTGTGCTTTATTTTACTAAACAATAATATTAAACGATGAATAAATTTATTTTATTCAACGAAAATTATAACTGTGATGCATCTGATAGTGAAGCTCGTAGATAATAACTAAATAAAGATACTCTTCTAGGTTATAGTGCTACCAATGAAATCTTCATTTGCAAGAAATTTTATTGTTCTTGTTATGTTTGTAAAGATAAGACCCATAATTGATAATGCAAAAATGTTGAAAGTTGCAACAGAAAATAAGTCTGAGCGAATAATTGACAGCGTAAATTACCGATAAACTTGTAATTATAAAAAATGACTGATACATTTCTTTCAATTATAAAAAGAGTTAAGTGTATAAAACAGGCTGAAATATTATTATTTGTTGGAAAAAATCTCATTTGAGAATTGATGCGTCTCGGAACGAAATATCGATAGTAATAATAAAACCAAATATTTAATAATAACTAATGAAAAAAAGAGATTTGTTACTCCGATAAATTGTCGCGTGTTTGCGATACAGAGTCGTTCGGGAATTTCGACGATAGAAAATATTCTTTAGCCGTTAAACACTGTTTCAACGAGTGTTATTAGCACGTGAAAATCGCAGTGTAGCCAGCGATAAATTGCCGGCCAAATTTTAGCGCCTATAAATTATCTTTCAGCAGGGTGCTTCCATTTTTCGCGGTATTTATTTGCAAGGAAAAAACGATGATCAATTTCGATGCTAACAGTTCTCTCGTCCACTGATCCGGAAAGTGACGATACGAGCTGCCAGACGCGGAAACAGATCGCATCGCGCGGAAAAATTGCTCTTTCTATACCGACGTGCCACCCTCGAATATTATCTTTATTATCTTTCATACGTTTCAATCGCTTTCAATCACCCGATTTTATTAATGAATTACTAACTGGCCGCGAAATTTCGCGAATTTTTCTGCCGATAACAATATTTTAACTCGGTAATCGCGTTGCAGCATGAAAATTGCGTTAGACTCGTACGAATATTATGAATTATGGGAGGCTAAAAAGGAGGTAACGGTTGTCACTACTGTTATTACAACAAAATTTCGGTGACGTGCAATTCTTTCAAGAATTTTTTTTTTTTTTTGCACATATTGCACGATAAATTTTTTAATTTTCAAACTTTTATATTTGTCGATTTATGTGCTCTTTAATCAACAAATTTTTAGGTGTTTGGAGTTTTTAGTCTTAAACAGGAGATTTTTAAGTATTCGAAATTTTTTAATTTACTAATTTACGTACTTTTAAAGTATGTTAAGGAATTTTTCAAATTTAATATTGTATATATGTTGAAATGCACGAACATAGGGGAGTGTAGAAATTTTTAAATTTACAAATTTTCAAATATTTATATTTTTTAAATTTGGTATTTTTTAATTTACTAATTAATACACTTTCAAATTTACAAACTTTGGTGGCGAAAATTGGTCATATCTGGTAACGTACGCACATTTAAATTTATAAACTTAGGACTGCAGAAATTTTCAAATTTAAAGACTTTAAAAATCAGGAATTATCAAATTTTTATATTGCAAAAATGACACATTTTTAAACAGTCAGAAGTTCTAAAATTTAGAAATTTTTAATTTAAAAAATTATAGAATGTTCAAATTCGCATATGTATATTAAATTTAAAAATTACAAGTTTAAAAATTTAAATATTTTCTAATTTACAGATTCTTAAAGTTATTAATAATTATTTATCACATGTACTATAAAAATGGTTAATATAGTGTATGATAAAATTGTATATACAAAATATTGTATATATAAAATATTATACAATATGTAATACATAATAGTGGTTGATAATTATAATATTATTAATATTAATATATTGTATTAACCATGTTCTTACTGTGCATGATAAATTACTGTTAATAAAGTTACGCATCTGAGTGTCATTAAGCAAACAAAATTCTAATTAATCTTCTACAATATGGATTATTTTTCAAAGACATATTTTTTATACTAAATTTCACAAATACAAGAAATATTAAAATTATACATATACAAGATATGTTAAGTTTTAATATTGCAGTCATATAAACAAAAGAAAGTAAAAATTTAATTACAAGACCACACGTTTTCAAAAGCATAAAATTAATTCATTTTATCTTCAAAGTTCAAAGAAAGATAGCTCCATTATATCTCCGTAATTTAGTACCTAATGAAAAAATCATAGGATAATATTTATTATCATCTTTATACATAATTTTTAAAAATATGTATCTGAATATAATATTTTATACCTACGCGCAATTTTGGCCAAAAACCGTTCAATTTATATTCATAAATTCTCGTGCAAATTTGTCCAAACAGCAGAAAGTGTTGACGCATAAATCGATACTAATTTCATCCACTGCAAAAATTTGTTAGCATCCGAATATATTTATTATCACTTTAATTCGCCATAACTTTTTATAAACAAAACTTAGTCGGCGCACCGTTTGATCAAATATGGCGCGCAACAATGGAAGCACGTTTCACGATAGAGTGGCGATTCTGTAAGAGGAGTATTCCGTAAAAAACTTGAGCAGGGACAGTGGAATTTGTCTCGTGCCAGACAAATTGGCGTGCACCGGGCGAATTATTAATTATCCTCTACTCCTTTTTTGTCTCCTCGCTATTCCCGTCGAGAGATCGTTGAGTTTCTCGTTCGTTGACAAGCCACGACGACGTGTCCTGTCGATTTATTTATTAGCAGCTCATCCCAGGCATACCGATCCTCAGCTGCGAATTCCATCCTCCACAACTTCTCTACTCGCATTCAACCTGCACCTTACTTTATTACTAAATTGCCGTATTACTTCCTTCCACCTTTTTATTTATTCGATTTTTAAAATTGCGTCAACATCTGAAGGGTTATTAGCGACCATGTTACATTGTTAGTGTATTTTACTGCGCGAGGGTAATCGAGTCAACGTTCACAAAACATAAAGCAGTGATGTTTTGTAGTAAATTCAAGAAATTCACATAATTAGGTACAGTAACTACACCGTAAGATCTGGACAAGTGAGACGTAAAATAAATTGGCAACAACGTGAAACATTTTGTTGACACAGTGCGGAAAAAATAGGCTTTTGTTACAAGTAAAAAAAAGTATAATATATATTAAAACATTAGATTACAATGAAGTACATGTTAAGAGGAAAACTGACGTAGTATTATTTAATCGAAAAACACGTGATCTTTCTACGCACAACGCGCGACGCAAGCGACATAAGCGTTACACGACGGTGGGCCCTATAACTAGCAACGCGTCATGCCCTCGTGTGAATTATAACTCATCTACATATTTTAATAAAAATAAAAAATTATGGTGCTCACAGTTCACTATTAGTTTGAAGTTCGTTATTGAATACGAAGATGATTGCTATTTCAAAGCGTATAAAGTGTTTTAAACGGGAGTTCATATTGAACATTTTTAGCGAAGGTAAGTTAACCCCTTAACCTACAATTTTCTGTACAGTTGCGTCACAGCTAGCCAATTATTTCTACAACGTGAAGACAGCTGAAGAAAGTTAAAATGTTAGATACATTATACATTCAGTGATTCTTGATTACGCAGATCACAATCAAAATTGAACCAAAAATTCAATTGCAGTGAAAATACGAATCTAGTTTATTACATTCGAACAGTAGTACGCGACACGAGTGTGACAAGTTATTGTAGGACAAGGGGTTAAAGAAATATTTTTACATCATTTATTATTGAATATGTTCGTTTCTGAATATTTCAAGACTAGTTAGATTTATTTTCTCCTCGATTATTTATTTGTGGAAATACGTACCTAGCATGGAAGACGGATGTACATAATATGGAACATGTTCCGTATTCGCAACACCCATGTTCTGGACGTGCGTTCGTGTTAACACTACTATTATTATGTGTTCTAAGAGTTTAAATATGCAATGTGAAGTATTGCTGGGAATCTAATGTAATACGATCTTTAATTACTGTAACATTTTTACGCTTTTTACTCGAAACGACGCTACAGTGCCAACGGTTCGGCAATCGACTGACTCGGTTTCCAACGTAAAGTTTCACGCATCAACATCGACTGTGAAGTCGCCACTATATTGTCATAAAGTATACAAACAATAGATTGCACACTGCACGCTTTTCATCATTATGTACTATATTTTTGCTATCATAAATACATTACATTATTGTATTACAGTATGTTACATAATATTATATAAATATTGTTGTACCATATATAACAGATGGAAGTTGAATCAACTTTGGCTTGTGTTCTGAATTCATTATATTATAAAACATCACTCGATGAAAGCTTAGATATAATCAACAAGAGAAGGAAAAATTGTAATGGTAGAGATAGTAATGGAAAATAAAGTTTCGACACAGAATGCTTATCTTGCGGTAGTAATTGTAAAAATGGCACTAACGGTGGGAATGGGTTTAATGTATTCATTGCTTTCATTAGCTCATGAAGAATACGACGCAGCAGGTGCGTCGTTAATATTACATCCCTATTATTTCCTATTCGTATCAACCCCTAGAAACATTTTGTGTAACAAAGTATTAAGGTACAATGTTTTAAAAAGACCAAGTCGTACGTATACATTGTAAAATAGTTAATGAATACTTTTTAATATTTTTAAATAAATTTTTATTATTATAAATACATTATACAGGTAATATTTATATAGACAGTACTAAACTGATTAAAAACATAGTCCTTGATGGTGCCATTAAAAATTTGACTATTCAAATGTGTATAACAAAATAAAAGTATACACATAATTTTTTAAATTTATTTTATTTTAATTACAATTTTATGAGGGTATTTTAATTAAATTAAAATAGAAATTTTAAATATATATTTATCTAAATTCTTTGAAATTTTTTTAAAGAAATCATATTTTATCCGTCATGTGACTTTAAATACACGCATGAAATAACACGTGTGTTTATAAACGATTGTAACAATGACAAAGTTTGCCGGGGAAGAATTTCTATTAAACCAGAAGTGATGCGTGTGAAAAATTTAATATCGTTGAAGTATCACGATCTGTCATAAGCGGTTATAGATGAATTCGTCCCTGATAACGAATAGGGATACAGGAAATCAAGGTGAACGCGTGGACGGCCTTCGTAATTGTCAGATATGAAAACGTTTACCGACAGGATTTTACACGTAGCTTGATTGACGATATCTCTTAACATGACTTTCGATTTAACTAATTGCGTACAATCGGGCAAATTTAATTGAGTAAAAGTTAAATGCTTAAAGTTTGCGAATTCCCATATTTTCAAATATCTACCAACTTATCAAATTTGAGAACTTGTACAATGTCCACAAATTCAGTTTCAAAGTTTGCAAATTTATAAATTATTTATATTTCGAAATTTTAATATTTGTACCTTTCCAAATTTTCCAATTTTAAAATTCGTAAACCATTCTTCTTAATTTCCAAACTTGAAAATTCTCAAATTAGCACCCTTCTTAATTTTCAAATTTTTGAATTTCCGAAATTTTCAATTTCTGAATTTTGAAATTTTTTTGAATTCTAAATTCTCAAACTTTAAAGTCTTCAAACTGTCATCCTTGAAAATTCCAAAACTATAAAATTCCCAGATTTTCAACTTTCCCATTTTCGAAATTTCGAATTTCTATATATCCAAATTTTTCAAGGTCCAAAATTCGTATAAAATATTTTTAAACCTGCAAATTCTGGAATTCTTAAATTCTTATATTTCTTCATTACTAAATTTCTATATTTAAAATTTCACCAGATTTACATTTTACAAATTTTCTAATTTGCAATTTGAACAATTTTTTATTTTATTAATTCTGAATATCTGAAACGCTAAAAATTTCCATATTTCTAATTTACATTTTTTCATATTTCCAAAACTCCAAATTTTTTAATTACTGCATTTTTAAAATTTCATTTTTTCAAATTATTACATTTTCGAAATACTAAATTTTCAAATTCCTATATATCTAAAATTCTAAATTTTTGAATTACTACATTTCCAAAATTCCAAGCTTTCAAATTTCTAAATTTCTAAACATCAGCAGTTATACTTAATATGATCCATCATCATTATAATATATAAATGATTGATGATTATTTATTTTTATTATTGGAAAATTATTTAATAAATAAGAATTGATCGAGACAATCAGATTTTTTGACTCGATGCAGACATATTATTACAAGACTTTACGCAAGCAACAGTTCTTTCAAATCTTATAAGCAGGTATAATTTAGTAACACGTAGGGATAAGTATCTTAAAACTTCGGCACCTCGAAACATAAAAAAGTTTCGAGAATTCGAATCTTCGCACAGAATACAACTGTCAACTATATCACGTGATTATTCGAGTAGCGCCGAAGAGAAACGGACTTACCCGATTAGGACCCGATGTGCACGAACGACATTTTTCCGTGCGAAACGTCTGCGTCCGTTACTTTTTATTAGAAATTAGTTTAGAAGAATATAGAAATATAGAAACCACGATTAGTTTAGAATAATATAGCAATATAGAAACCACGAAATACAAGAAACTTTCGAGAAAGTTAGATAAGTAAACGTATGAAATCAACGAATAAAAAATTGTTCGCAGCGTGCCTCGAGAATATTTGATCGATGTATCTCGAATGATCAGTGCGTGACTTTGCGAGTGCTCGGTGATTTCGTTTTCGAGGATATAAGCAGACACTCGATTGTGATCGTAGAACTACAAAGCGAGTGCGTGTGATGTATGCAAGCTTAAAAAATTTAGTTAATATCAGTTCTTAAAATAAGTTATTTAATAAAACAAACACCGCTTCGAGTTTCGAGAGTTTCGAAAATTGAAAAATTCGGTTTGAACCCATGCGTAATACTATGTTACACAATGAGATATTCCTATCGCACAAAAGTGTGCGAACTAGCTAACGGAGTGAAGGAAAAGCAGTAACGGAAGCAATGTTCGCGATGGAGGACATGCATGGGGATGAAAAGGGGTTACGACAAACCACAACAGCAACCACGCAATTTGGAGCGTTCGGTTGGTGGCGCGGGTCGCATTATTTCATGATTGTCGCCAGTCTGCCGGTGGAGTGAGAAGAATGTGTTAATTTTATGGCGATATGTCAATGTGCACTTGCATAATCACAGTCTTCCCCCTAAATACCATTTTCTCTTTCTTCTCTTCTTTACCGGGTCTCTATATTCATTCCATTTTCTTTCAATTTCTGTCTATCATACTTTTCATGTGATTATTATTTTCCTTTTTAAACTTATCAGCATATGCACACTTAATACAAAATTATATAGTAAACAAATAAATAAATGATAAAACAAATTAATTCATTATTTTATTTTGATAAAAATTAGAACAGATTTCAGTAAATTTTGCAATTTAAAATCAGAAACTTATAAAAGGGTCATTTGATCAGTTTAATAGTTTTTATTATTAATAAAAACAATTACAATTAATTATACTTATAATAATTATTGTATATTATTTTTTAGTTCACCGTTATTATTTTATTAAATAAATATTTATTTATTATTTTTTAAAGTAACATTTTCAGTTAAAAAATAGTATAATGAAAAAATCTAATATTTCCAGAAATGTAAATAAAAATAATAGATTTAATTTTACTGATAAATAATATTGAAGGAAAAATATTGCATTGATATTTCTAATGCGCTTCAAGTAGTCAGATATTGTATAGATTACGTAGTAAAAGTATGATTTAATAGTTCGAAATCATTGTAATTTATACATTGATGAAAACGTGTAGGCAGTACGTTTCCTAGGAATGGTATATTACCTTCACTTTATGCTTTGCGTATCACATATACCCACATGTGAAAAGTGTGATATAATAGTTCGAAATTATCGTAATTTATACATTGCCGGAAACCTAGCGGCACTGCATATATCACCTCGATTCCAGATTCTAAATAATGCATTATACATTGCCTCTAGTTTATGCTTTCCACATAACATGTACAGCGTGTACAGAAAATAATAATGTGTCTCATTTCATTACACTTGAACTAAGAATCGAAACAGTTATTTTATGTTCTTAACAAATTCTCTGTGAATTTAGTTTTGTAAAATAATTGTTTCTGAGGAATGTTTATAAATAGAAGATTTCGGAAAATTCATTTTAAAAGTTCTGAACAGATATTTTAGGATGTAAAGTTCCTTCCATGCACATTAACAAATTTACTGCTACACTGAAATAATTGAAAATTGTAATATTTTCATTTTTAACAATTCTTACCAAATATTTTCACAATATTTTGTTACATTTATTTTCCATAGTTCCAAATAATTAATACGAGTATCTTCAGCTCGGAAAGTGAACAATTTTTGATAATATAAATTATTAAATCTATAAATAATCTAAAGTAATTTAAGATCTAAAACTAAATCTCTATAGAAATTTAAGTGTCACCCATAGATAAGTGACGTGACAGTCAAAGTGTTAAAATTTTTATTTCTTTTCATTTAAATTAAATTTCATATAATAACGTTCTTTTCTTTTTAAAAAAAACCTTTACAATCCGTGTGTTAAATGTTACTCATTAAAAGTATCCATAACTCTGTCAATTTTTTATTTCGTCACATGTCTTAAACATCTCGTGCAATTAAAAAAAAGAAATTACGCATGAGTTAAAAATGACACGAAATCGTCTGAGGGTTAATTGAAAACAGATCCAAACCCATCGACTCTCCCCTGAGCAGAAGATTAAATATTTCCATCAGCGGTATTTTCTTATTTTTGTTACATTCTGCGGTCCGAGGATTATGAAAGGAAACGAAATATTCTCGTTGATGATCGTTGAGCGACGATTGCTTAAAAGCGGCAGATCCTCGCGAAGAATCAAGGAGCGCTTACTCCTCTCAACATTGTAACGCGAACGAGCGTTTTTAATAAGCGACAATTAGCGAAAGAGGGTGGGGAAGAAAGGGCGTCGTCGAAGAAGGCGATGAAGGCAAAAGCCATTCGCTTTCTTCGTTCATCCGACAGAATTTTACTTCGCTGAGCCTCGAGGCAGTCGATGACGGGCCAGGTACAGTCACCGGCAAATCTGCATGCCCTAGCCAAAGATAACAAGATAGCAACAAACGGCAAAAATAACAAGATGCGATACTCTGACAAGAAAACTACTTTTAGAGAGAAACGGAATGATACAATTTAAATGGTCATACAAGATGAAACAGTATGGGGATTTGACACGCTACAGTAAAATCTAGATATAAGCGAAAAAATTATCCCCACCACTGGAAGAAAGGGCAAGAGACGCCAAGAAATGTAATGTGATCTGGGTACATCTGTGGATATATCCATACATCAATGCAAATATAAAACCTTTTTATTTTTGACTTTTTTTGCTGCGAATCTTTTACCAACAGATTTTTGACATTTTTCTGATGAAAATGATATCAAACACGATATAATTTCGACTGTATTTACTGGTTTAATTAATGATAAGTTTGAAACGCGAAGAAGGTAAGCGAAGAAGCGTTGTTACTGTGACAGTCGACAAAGATCAAACTTGTATACAATGCTAATGCGTTGCTAACTTTTTTATTTTCCGTCCTCTTTTTATGCAACTTTTCCCAACATATTTCTGATATTTTCCTGATTAAAATGACACCAAACACGAAGTAATTCGATATATATTTACGTATAATAACTTCTGAAAGGAAAATCCTCGAAGTCATAAAGCCATAGATACGACTTCGACTGTCAGACGTATCACGTGATTACCGAATAGCACCGAAGAAAAACGAAACTACCCGACGCGTTATTACTCCTCCGTTTACCACGAATCTAACGATAAAACCTCGGTATAAACTAAACGCTTGAAATTACAAGTAAATATGTTTCGAATTATCGTGTTTGGTCTCATTTTAATCAGGAAAATGTCACAAATATGTTGGTAAAAGTTTCCTTAACAAAGACACAGAAATAAAAGAGTTTTATTCTAGCATTAAGATTGTCCTACCGATATGATACTGTTTCTTTATATTCCGTCGCTCGCTGTCGTTTTTCACATTCGGCAAACATCGGTCCATGTCGGAACTACACGATGTAAGCGGAAGTTAGATCTGAGAGAATCACTTACATTGAAACTATATTGTATTTCAAAAAGCGAGTGTACACAGTGTACAAGTATGACGTTCAGCAAACAATCACCAGTAATTTATTTGTAATCAATATTTTGTCACTTCTCTGTAACGTATTCATCTGCATTTTCTTGTAATAAATAGTTCGCCATTACTTCCAAATTATTTGTAAGAATCATTTCTGTAATATATATTAAATTGATGTAAATACTTCGAAAGCCAATATTCGTAATATACAGAAAATTGACGACAAATACATTTCTAATTATTAGAACTTGACATGAGATTAAATTTGCTTGATTTAAATTTCCCGCTATTTTAAACAACCAGTTTAGAGGGACAGGCTTTGCCCCCGTCAGCACTATGAACCCGTCAAAATGGCGGACCTTAGATTTCTTATTTTCAATTTTGTCTAAATGTCAAGACGGAAAGTCATTGTATAAGCTAGTTTACATATTATCCATTATTTAGTTATTTTTATAGTTTAGTTTCAACTTACATAAAGTGGTTAATAAATAATAATCTAGGGCTAGGACAAAATGGCTACTTAGATAGAGGTCTTACACTCAGAGATTGATTTTTAGGAATTTTTGGATCTCTGAAAATTTGGATTAAGGATTATAGAGTTAAGAATTTGAGGCCATAGAAATTTATCAACTGTAAAATTTGGAGATCTGTGGATGTGGAAACCTAGAAATTTTTGAAAATAGGTATTTATAGATCTAGGGATATGGAGATATAATTTCGGGTCGACAAAAATTGGAGATATCGAGATTTGGAGAGACTAAAATTTTGGGGATTGAGATTTAGGGATATGGAGGCTTAGCAATCTTGGTACACAATTTGGAAAAATTTTTAAAATGGTGAATTTGAAAATTTAGAAGTTAGACAATTTTGAAGTACAGAAATTAGCAATTTGAAAATTTGGAAATTTGAAAAATTACAATTTAGAAACTTATAACATGGAAGAATTTAGGAATCTGAAATTTGCTAATTTAAGAGATTTGGAAATGTGAGAATTAGACAATTTGAAAATACGAATATGCACAGATTTAGAAAGTTGGAAATTAAAAAATTTAGGGAACTTTGCAATTCTTGAATTTAGAAATTGAAGGGTTTGAAAATTTTTTAATTCAAAAATTTGAGAACTTGAAAATTTGAAAATCTGCAAATTAAAAATTTGAAAAATTGAAAACTTAAAAACTGAAAAATTTAAAAATTTAAAAACAGTAAAGCTCGAAAAATAAAAATTTCGAAAAATTAACCATTTACAAATTTATAAATTAAAAATTAGTCAAATTTACATATATCTCCTTATCCAAAGGAAGTCTACGTTGCACCCGAGTGTACACGTTTCCAGGGATCGCTTGATCCTTGTCTGCTTAGACTGGCTCGTAAACCTCGTGAAATATTGCATTTGACGGCGACGAGCTGCCTGCGATTCTTAACCTTACTACCTTAAATCGTAATCCGTGAGAAGGTGATTAGGCGTTCACGGGGAACCTTTGAATTCTGTGGCCCGATCATTAAAGATCTCATTAATGGTATTACTTTTTGCGTTCGATACAAAGTATACCGACAGTTACAGTTTCCGTCGAACACGGCCGCCATCTTTCCATTAAAAATTCGCGATTATTTTCTCCATGTACAAGCCATTTTGCCATTAAAATTAAATGTACCAAACCGGTCAAATAACTGGTTCACACATTTTTTTTTCAATTACAAAATTTGTTGAGATACTTTTCATGAAAACTATATTAATTTCGAGAATGTCTTTTATCGGAATAAAGAATCAATGTGTATATTATAGTGACAAACATTTTGTTTTCAAGCTCAAAATACTGTCAAAGTTTGAGCACAAAAATTTTTATACAAGAGGTTGGTCAAAGTAATTTTCTATCGGCATATTAATTTTGTCAAAACTTTATTTAGATGCGTTTGAATAAAAAAACACACTTTTGACAAACACCACATTGAAGTTAACTGAATTTCTTAAAATTCTCTTTCTCCTTCGATTTTTCTTTTTTCCGAATTTCGTTATTTTTTATCATTTTTAAACTTTTAGTAACAATAACCTTTTCAACAATGAAGGGTTAATTTTGTATCGAGTAAAAATGAAATCGTTTCTCGTTTTGTTTTACTTTTTTTATTGGCGTTCGACGCGTATACTCGTCATTGCTTGATTTTACAGTGGGTGGTCAAATTGTTATATTCAAACAAAAAGTTTCATTTCATAACTTTAGTCGATGAATAAAACAGATATTTTTATTGCAGTGTACAATATATCATCTTCACAATATATTCTATTACAATGTACTATTTTTTAACGATAATACACGTAATTAAAAGTAAAAATTGAACATTTAAAGAAAGTCGAACACTATATTATACTAGAAAATATTATTATTTAATATTCCATCTCACCGCCATTTTGTTTTCAACCAATCACTGACAGATGCCCGAAACATAGAATGCTTAACATAACCTTAAATTCACACCCGCCTTTAATTCTAAAAATGTGATTTATGTATCAACATATTACTCACAGGTTTGTCACACATTGTAGTTTATAGATATATCAAGCATCAATAATATTGTTAAATTAATTAAAGCTGTGATTATAGCATTTTTAAAAAAGAAATCTCTCGAGCATAATGATTTGGCCATCCACTGTACTCAAAAATAATAAATATAAAGTAGTTGAAATACATTGTGTCAATATATTATACACTGCGTTAAATATACAAAACCCTCATATTTTCAATAATTTAAGCTTCCGGTAGAAAACTGTTCAGTATTCCTTAAATGCTAATTTATTGTACGTAAAATATAAATTGTGTAAAGTTTACATATTAACGTAAATATTAAGCTTACGTAAAATCTGATTTTCATAAATACACCATAATGTTTCATAAATATACCATAATGTTTCATAAATATACCAACCTTGTATATTTTCTTTATGTTGACGTCAATCGAGTTCATATAAACAAATTCCTTGTGTTACCTTCATTTGTTTTATTTTACATTCGCAACATTCGTTTATAAATGTTAGAAAGTGAAATGCGTCGTGGAAAAGAATTTTTGGAAAGGGAAAACGTCGACCGATGTTTTCCGTATAGAAGGCAAAAGCTATGATTATATTTCGAAATAGGTCGTTCAAAAAATGCTGTTGCCGACTATGTCAGTAAAAGACGTAATCATGGTAAGAAGCGTTCAGATCGCACTCAGAATTTTGTCAAGAAAAACAAAATTCTACGATTAGCTTCGAACTCGACAGTGGTATTGGTTCAACTGCAAAATGACTGCAAACTAAATGTTGCAAAAATGATCCACAGAATTATTGTTGCAATTTCGAAATGAATTCCACGACACATTTCTTCAATTTAACAATTTATTAGCTATTTACACTATATGTCTTTCCTGTTCACTTTACAAATCTATTCTATTCCCACGTGTCAACCGTCGCGGACCGGCAACCTGCTCGCGCGCCGTAAATTACCGAAGATTACCGAATCGTTCCGATTGGTTCGGCGAGATCCTAGCGGAGACATGTACTTGTCTTTTTTTAATGTTCCTTTTTAACAATTATAACATTTTCGCACATTGTTAAGGCGAAAATGATATTGACACGTGTGAAAATCGAAGATAAATCAACGAGACTTCCATTCGCTGAAGAAAACAAGAGTACAGATTGGAAAAATGTTGGTAAAAATATCTTATAAAAGACGAATGTTTCGTAGTTACAGTTTTGTTCTTGTAGGTTATATTGAGTGACGGGAACACATTCAATCTAGATGGGTTTTAATTCGTGTTGTCACGATATACGAAAAGATGTGAAATATTTTTCGAAGAAGCTCCACAAAATGAACAGTAATAATACCGATACATTAGAAAATTATTTAAAGCTCTATTTTGTTATTTACACACTACAAATTAGTATTTAAAAAATGTTGGCCATAATTTTCAGCTGGAAACTCGTATTAATAAAGGATGTGGTATATTTATGCAACGCACTACACTCTGTAATTACGCATCGCGTGGAGGATTTTTAAAACTAAATCCCACAGTTAACTAGTTAGTCGATGACGTTTAGCACACCCAGTATAGTGGATTGGGGTGCGCCAGCTTGATACTTTCTTGTAAATTGTATTAAAACGCCCGTCTTTTACGAGCGTGTAAAACTACCTACACGAGCATTCTCGAGCGTCGAGGATCTCGAAGAGGGTCGAAAGGAGAGGTGCAGCAACGTGCATAGAGACGAACACGTAACCACGGGTCTTACTCTTTCCGTCTCTTTTTTATTACTTTAGTTTTATGCTTGTAAGTGCATAGACATGCGTTTCACGCCTCAATTGTTTGACAAACAGCCCGTTGTAAATACAGCGACAAGAACTACCTTTGTAACGTAACATGCAAATACTGCGCAACAAGATTTTGATATATGGACGACCGAAAACGTAACCAGCTGCGAACAAGAATCGAAGTGGAAATTTCTTTTTAATGACAACTTATTCCTCGATGTAATCTGACAGTCCACTTTCGAAAAGAAAATCCTTCCGCGCCACCTTTCACATTTGACAACTGAAGTTCTGTGACTGTGGTTGAAGATATGTGTCTGAGTTGAGTAATACCGCGAAGTTAGATCGTGACTGTTTTATCTGGTGAAAGTGATATCGTGTCTTTGGAACATAGATACAATATAGAGTGTGAGTGTTTTGAAAGTTTAGAATTTGAAAACTAGAAAATTTGTAGGTGTAGGTTAATGACGTAGAAATTTGAAGATTTGGAAATTAAGAAGTTTGGAAAATTTGTAAGTTTGGAAATTTGAAAGTTTGCAAAATTTGGCCGTGGGAAAATTTTAGAAAAATTCTGAAAAAATTCATGAAATGTAAACCCTTACATATATTGCGATAACAACAAATGGACTTGCCCCGCTTTCAATATAAACGGCTCATGTGTTACATAAAGTTGGTTGTTCGTTTAAAGCGATCAAATAGGGTAGATGTCCTGATTCCAGAGCCTGTTCCAATTACGGAACCTTTGTATTAAAGTTATCGATAAAAACAAATACATGTACAAATAAGAATACTGTTTAAATTAAATATACTTATTATTGAGTGAGAGTGAAAATAAAAAACGACAATTTTAATATGTTACTAAAATATGTGAATAATGCTGTTGATGATTTTGATAAAAATTCACATTTAAAACTTTGAGAAATGTTTGTTGAATTATTTAATCAATTCAACTGAAATTATTTGAATTGTTAAATTAATTAAAAACAGTATTTTCTCGGTATAAAATACATAAAATATTATTATTATATAATACAATTTTACATAAAATACGTAAAACGATCCGATATGAGAAAAGAATAAATTCGATACGTACAAACGTTTTTGTTTTCATTTTTAAGTAAATTCCGTAATACCGCGAGATTTCCTGGCTTGTTCATCATACAAAGCCTCGCAACGTGAATATTCGCCATAACGTCATATTCATTCCAAGCTCTAAAAATAAAATGTGTGTCGTGTGTTATCCCTCAAATAATTATATATATTATTTTTATTAAATTATTTACTACAAAATGACAGTATTTGGAACAAAATTATTACATTTCACAAAAGTTTCGTTAGACTGCGACAATCAAACACACTTTAATTATAATTAACATCAGCAACAACTGAAAGAGCTTCGTTACATAAAAACATAAATTTTTATTTCATTAAATACATCAGAAAGATTTAATTTTATTATCTAAACAGATTTTTTTATAAAAGATTTGTTTATTAACAAATATTGATTTTAAGAGTACAACATGCATGTAGTAGTGATGTTTAATTAATACATAGTAGAAATTGTAATTAATATCTGCAATAACCAAAGGGAGTCGTAACACAAACATAAACATAAGTTTTATTTCATTAAATACATTGAGAAGATTTAATTTTATTTACAAAAATTTCTTTATAAAAAGCCTTGTTTAATAACAGATAATGATTTTAAGAGTATAATATGAAAGTAGTAGTGAATTTTAATTGTTCAAACTGCCATAAAGCTCCCATAATTGGGACACATGTCCTAATTATTTGTTGTAAAGGTATCAATAATTAATAATATAATATTAATCTGCAAGGATAGACTTTGAACATTTAATCGATTCAATCTATTTACCCCAATTTTGGTACCGTCAAAGTTTTATATCAAATATGACCAAATAGTTCTAGAAAATTTGGTAATTAAACTTGGTCATAATTTTGATAATTTAAACTTGAGAATTTAAAAATTTCAATATACAGAAATCTTTGTGATCTTGAGAATTTAGAAATAAGCATATAGAAATCTTTGCTACTTGAAAATTTAAGAATTTAAACATATACAAATTTTTATGAATTTGAGAATTTAGAAATTTGAAGATATAATCGGGATATACAAACGGCAAAAACGGTAAAAGTTTAAAGAAGAAACAACAATCTATTTCGAGCGAAAAGAACAAAATTTTGTCGAGGATATTTTGAAGTACCCTGTAGACTTTAACATCAGTATGCATTTGTACTAACCGACACTCAATCCGTGCTTTTATCTGCGCATAAGTTGCCACGCTCTGTCGCCCTTCGTCCTTCTTTCGCAGGGGTCTGTCTCGGCCACGCCATTCCCCTCGATTTGATTTCTTCCAAATTCGCGAATAAAAGTTTACACCGCGAGCGTTCTCTCGCGAGGGCATCATAAAATCGGGATTCAATATCGTAAGGATACGGGAAAGGAGGAGTGGATTCAGCGAATACCAGAAAAGGGTGGCTCTCTCCTATGTATGGATGTATACTCGATTTTGAAGCGAGGGTACATCTACTTTATCCTTTTTGAAACGTCGAGATGTAGACGGTCGTTACATTTAATTTTTTCGATAAGTGAAACTAATGTCGATAAACGAATTATAGTTTATTTTCATAACTTTATTTTAGAAATAATGTACGGTTATTTTCCTGTACGATCGTGTCCGTTGCGTCGATCGTGTTGTGACACGTGCGAGGTCGTTTCTTCTTTCTCGAACGCGAGAGTATCTTTTTTTGTAGAGTGTAAAAAGTGACCTAAGAGACTGCGGACGTTCGGTGCCCAGTTAGTAAAAATTCCATAACAGAAAATCAAAAACGTTTCATCCTTACATTCCGATTGTCCCATCGATATGTTGTTTGTTTACATTCGGACGTTTCCGTGGTTTTCCGTCCTTTTCTACGTTCGGCAAATTTCGGCCAATGTCGGAACTACTCGATGTCAGCGACAGAGTAGTTAGAGCTACATAGAGAAGTACATTCCACTATATTACTGTTCAAATTATTACTGTTCTATTACCGTTCTATTGTATAATAGATTCAACAATATATTCTATTGTTAAATTGTAAAGTATGGGATATTTCTGCAGTTTGTGTACCTGTTTATATAAATACAGTTTATTAAGTGAACCTCAGTGAAACCTCTAGCCATAACTTCTTTGCAACATTAGACTACTAAACTCAACACTCGTCAATTTCCTACGGTCTACACCCTCGAAAGCAAGAAAAAAGTGTTGTATCCCCTTTTCGCAGTAGGCTAGTTTTGTTCTGTCTGATTTACGATATTTCAACGGGCACTTCAGGCCGAAGTCAGGCCGGAAGATCGGTACGCAAGAAGGTAAGGGCGGTGAAATGATCTCGTTGGTTTAGCTGCGTCGATTAGAGGGCTGTTAGAGGGCTCGTAGGGCGAATTCTGAGTGGCTACAAAGTAGTGAAAAGGATACTTCTCTCCTCGCGGGATTTTCTTTTTCTTTTGCTTCTTTGTTACTCGCGTGTAATCCTTTTGAGCGGAACCGTCGCCGCCGCCAGCATCGCCACTACTCCTCTCGAAAGAGACCGGCAATAGGGATACTAAAGCATTAATTAATAGCGACCGCTTGCTTGAAACGGTATTACGATACCAGCAGAGCTATCCTCTCGTTTTATGACTACAGGACGTTTCGAGGATGTATCCGAACTACCTTCGAGCGGTGTTGTAAAACTTTTCAACCGACGCACGGTTACCTCCCCTCAAGCTTTTGGCACATATTGTATGTCGTTTTAATCGTCCTGACTCGCGGGATACAAATATCGCGTTCAATCTTGACGGAAATGCGTTTTACGCGAATGTAGTTCACGTGCTTCGAGTCGACAGTTATCGTAGCTTTCCGCGTGACGAAAGCTGTATAACGCTGTACGTTTCTGATAGCGACCATTGCACATTTTTGAAACAAGTACCATTTGTTATGGCAATTTCGTGGTGTTTTCGTTCTGCAGTGGGAACTTCTAAATCCATCACAATTTACGTGCAGTGTCTTTTCCTTATGATACTTTACGCAATATTTAGTTTTTGAAAGACGATTGGGATCTTGGGAATCAATCTTCGCCATCTTTTATTTCTGATATTACGACGGTTCTGTGGAGCGGTACAGTGTGAGCGTGTGTGTGTGAATGCGTGAGTGATCCGAGCGAGGAATGCATTTGTTTTTATAAGGAAACGTACGTGTGCATGGGAGGGGATACATTTTGGGGATTGCGATCGACAGTCAGTTGTATGTTGGCAGCGTCGAGGTAAACATATCGAATGTAGACAAATTTATTAAAAGTACTAAAAGCACAAAATTGGAATTCGCCACGAGCAGATCTTTTCTCAGACCACCACATCCTACAGTTCACTTAGATATGCTTAAACTTTTATAAAATTGTTCGCACGAATATATTCACGATATGTATATTATGTGAAATACACTAATACTATGTACACTAATAAAATACCTAGACTAATGAAAATGAAATAAGAAAAATACAGAAATATTTATGTAGAAAATACAAAAAATGAATTTTTGTACAGAAATGAGTATTTTGTTAAGATTGCATCATACTAGATAAATCCAGCTAGTTACAATTGATTATAATATTTGTTATAAGTTTATTATTTACCTGTTTAGAACATTTTATTAACTGAAATATAAGAAATTGGAAATTTTTAAATATAAGAAATTGCCAATTTAAAATTTGTTGAATTTAGACATTTTGATATTTATTAATTTGAAAATTTCAAGACTTGAGTGATTGGAAACTTAAAAATTATGAAATTTGAAAATTGGGAAATTAAAAATTCGACAATTTGAATTTCCAAATGTGAAAGTGATAATTTTTTATTTTCTGTGAAATATATTGTCGACTTACTTTATGACTTAGTTGCCAAGATATTAATTACTATGTTCCATATTGTGTGTAGTTACCCTACAAGTGATCGTGAACGATATCTAGTGGCGCGATTGTTGCGGCTGAACGTTGATGAAATTAAATTTTAACGTGCTCCGTAAAGCAATCGCCAGTTTAAAGGATCAGCCGGTGTTCTCGCATAAAATTAGTCACTAAAATTAGGGTTAAGATGCGCTTTAATATCTATAGGCAGCTGCTTACGGGACGCCTCGTTACTAAGCGTAGTCGCACTTGAGGCGCAGTTAAGGGGAGGATAATAATAAGGACAAGACTAAAGGATATTAGTAGCTACAACCAGATTCTACCCGAACCCTGATATCTCATACCCCCTACGGGTTAACTACAGTGGCTGGATTTTAGCTAATTGTTTACTGCCAACACCCTGTCGACGAGTAACGAAAATGCCTTTTATCCTTAACGTTTAGTGCTATACTGGGCGTGAAGGAAGACTTGTAACATAGTTAATAAATATATAATTTTATTTAGTTAAATAGAGAATACTCAAGAGGTTATTGCAAGAATATAGAAATAGGATGAATAAGATTGATAGACGAAGTTGTAGGATAACATAGGCAGAGCTGGAGAAATATTTATTGTCTTTAATTGTTTACATAAATTTTAAAATTTATAAACTTGAAAATTTAAATTCACACAATTTTTTAATGATTCTAATTAAGAAATTTTTCGAAGTTTCCAATTTATTCTACTTTCTAAAATTCTAAATTTCCTATGTTCCAAATTTGTGAATATTCTAGTACCTAACATTATAAATTCCCTAAGTTCCAAATTCGCAAATTTTCTACTTCACAATATTCTATATTTCTTTAGAACTAAATTTGCAAATTTTCTAGTTCACAAAATTTTTAATTTCCTAAGTATCAAATTTACAAATTTTACTTTCAATGTTTTAAACACTCTAAGTATCAAATTTACAAATTTTCTATTTTATAATTTTCTAAATTTCCTAAATTCCAAATTTGCAAATGTTACTTCCCAAAACTCTAAATTCCCTAGGTTCTAAATTTGGAAATTTCTATTTCCTAAAATTCAAAATTTATTAAGTTCCAAATAACAAATTTTACTTCCCAAAATTCTAAATTCCCTATGCTCCAAATTTGTGAATATTCTAGTTCCTAACATTCTAAATTCCGTAAGTTCCAAATTTGCAAATTTTCCACTTCACAATATTCTATATTTCTTTAGAACTAAATTTGTAAATTTTCTACTTCACAAAATTTTTAATTTCCTAAGTATCTATTTTACAAATTTTCTATTTTATAATATTCTAAATTTCCTACATTCCAAATTTGCAAATTTTACTTCCCAAAACTCTAAATTCCCTAAGTTTCAAAGTTGGAAATTTCTATTTCCTAAAATTCTAAATTCCCTAGGTTTCAAATTCGCAAATCTTCTCAATATTCAAAAATACTCCACAGTATTATTGTTGAAATTTTTAATTATTGTACATGAAAAACGGTTTTGTCGTTCTTTATAATAAACTCTGTATTCGTAGAAACGTCTTTAATCTACGCCATCCAAATCTACATAAACAAACGCAAATCGCGAAAAGTAGTGCGCGCGCCGCAAATTACCGAACATTGCCGAATCGTTCCGACCGACCCGTCCTATGGTGGACATGCAGTTGCCCTTTAACGTTCCTGTTTAACAATTATAAATAATTTCTTACGAATAAACCACACATAAGGTGATTCAAGAATTTCATAAAAATGAAAGTAAACTGCATTTTAATGCTCCAAGCAAATTTTCATAATCACCCAACAAATTTTATGAATTTGTACCAACAATTTTTGTTCGTTAAACTTGATTTCAAGGTTAAGTCTCGAGTACGTTACATGTTATTAGCATAGAAAAAAAAGATAATGAACACTGATTGACAAAATAAAACGTGTAAAAGGAATACCGAACAAACGAATATGTATGTATTAACAGCGTTTCGTCGGCAATGCAGCTATCTTTATTAGAAATCAGAAGACGCACTAATTACAAGACCGTTCGAAAACAGCTCACGCACGAAAGCACCAAATAGTTTGAAGTATAGCAAACCGAGCCATAAGTGGTTAAAAACTCTCAATTATGAATCAACTCGCGTATACAAATCAGTTTTATGAGATATGTACCTGGCAAGATACCATCGGTGCTCTTAATAAAGAAGACTGGTTTTGCTTCTTCTGCGATGAAGTACGCATTACAATGCAAAAATGAAAGAGAAAAATTTTAATTAATACATGGTATAATAAATAGAAGTAAATGTCTTAATTAGTTATTAAGGATACATGTTTCAGTTTTCTATATGTTACTTGTCACGGTTTTTGTTTTCTTATTAGACAATATTACAATTTTTAGGTTTCCATATTTTAACTTTTAAGGTTATGATGTTTGGAAATTTTTTAATTTGGGAATTTGCAATTTTGGATATTAAGAATTTTTTGTTTTTGAAGTTGTCAAGTTTGGAAATTTTTTAATTTGGGAATTTAGAGTTTTGGGATAGTAGGAATTTTTAATTTTTGAAGTTGTCAAGTTTGGAAATTTTTTAATTTGGGAATTTGAGAAATAGAAAATTTTAATAAAATACTAATTTTACAAAAACTATTTTAATATATGATATTTTAGTAATTATTGAATTAATTAATTGATTAATTTATATAGTTAGTACTGTAAATTAAAGTATTTAGAATTATAAAAAATGTAAATTGTAAGCTGACAACAGAAACAAATTAAAAAATGTTCAAAATAATCATAACATGTGCACTTTTAAACATATGAAATACCAGTACGTATATTGTAACATTAACTCTCCAAAATCAAAAATATTCCTTTAAATAAGTCAAGAGTATCACAGCACATCTGGGGAAACCGCATTATCTATGTTTCGTGAACGGAACAGTGGCAAGTATGGGAAACCAAATTAAAAACCGCATGAACATGTCCTTACAAAGGATTAAAAGTACCCGCAAAAAAGAATACTTGCCACATGTCTTGAAACTTAAGATACTTCAACCACATCTTCTTGAAACTTAATACGTATCGTTTTATTTTTAAGTGTTGAAGAAAGAAAAAGAACCAAGCTGTAGACCGAATGCTCGTTGTGAAATACGTTTCATAACAGAGAAACTATGACATTATTAGTTACTTTATATAAACAGAATTCTGCTGGTACTATTCAAACGAAATGTAGATTTACT
>CM072798.1:3302560-3348034 GCA_036983795.1 Megachile lagopoda | reverse complement strand
CCCGTAACAGAAACTTTGAATTTAGGAAGACAATGTACCCAGTGTTTAACGGATTTTATCATTGAACATTTTACATTTACAACGTTTGTTAAATTCAATTTACTTTATTACGGTTTTGAAAACATACAGGCAACTGTATCAGTGTTGATCTTCCTCAATTTAGATTATGATAATTAGTCAGATGCGGAACTACAGCTAATATTAACAAAAAAGAAGTTTTCTACTCAGCAATCCTTGACTATGCAAATTGGACTTAAACTTCGAATTGAGTATTAAAAATCAAATGCGATTTGTCGCAGTTATAGCGTGAGTCACATATGTACATAATATTGTAAGGCAAGTTAAGTTTTTGTTAAAATAACTTTCAACATCAAAAATAACTAACGTATTATTTATTGTAACGTATGTTCACGTATTATTTATTCTTATACTTTTTGTTAAACAACGTTAAAGTAACTGCGTACCATAGAACGTGTATACTGAACGTTTCGGCAACGGTCGGAACGATTCGGCAACGTTCGGTAATCTACGGCGCACGAACTATTTTCCGCGATTTATTGTTTATGGCGTACATTAAAGACGTTTTTAAAAATAAAGAGAATTATAAAGAACGACAAAGCGGTTTTTCGTCTACAATAATTCCCAACACTTTTTTATACACTTTGATGTTGAATTCCGGGTTAAGGACACGTTTTAAAGATTTATGAAACAGTCGGTGCAAACAAAATAAAAATATTTGCAGCATGATGTAGAACAGGGGTTGGCAACCTGCGGCTCAGTAAAATCATACTTGTGGCTCTTGAGTAGTTTAATAGTACATATTGAAAAATTAACTGCAATATTGCAATTGCCAAACAAATATAATAATCCTGCGCTCACATCAAAATGCGCGGCAAATGCATGTAAACCTAGCTTTAGCTAACCTTGCTCTCCACACTCGCTGACGCCACACTCAAAAAGTGTTTCCGTTTTCTTTAATACGTTGACTTATATGTTCTGTTACTACACAAAATACTACACTATCAATACATGTTTCATGTTGTTATTATTACACTTCTCGTTATTACGACCGATCGGAGGAAACTTTTCGACGGTATTACCACGCGGTCACACCGCACGCACGGACACGTTCTTGGACAGAAGCGAATCGGTTTCCGACTCGCCACGAACGCCTCCGAACCTCCCCGAACCGCGCACGGGGCATGCAGTTGCATTTCCATTTCATAGCAGATATATTATTTTTTCTAATACATACCGATGTATGTACTTATATTTGGCTCTTTAAAAAAATAATTTATCACGTCGGGAAAAAATGTCTCTTAACTCCCTGCCGACTCATGATCTAGAATTTAATACCAATTATAATTTGTATAACTCCGAATACAAAATATGCGTAACGTTTCAACCCTCCTTTGCCTCAACACTAATGCTGAACAAATCGTAGGTCAAGTGGTCATTGAAAGTCCGTAAATCTGGGGTGAACGATTTGAACGACCCAGTTCGAATTGTTTGGTGTGCGAATCAATTTCCAGCGCAAATGGTTAAATTTATGAAGGATATGGCAAGGAAAAATTCTGACCAGAAACAGGACACGCCATCATATGACGGGCGCAACGTAAACGTCACGGGCGGCGGTTAGTTCTTTGATATCGCTGAAGCGTGAGGACATTACGGCAGACGAACGAACGAACGAACGAACGAACGAACGAACGAATGGACAGACGGACAGACGGACGAACTGACGAGGGGTCTGGTTATGATTGTGATATTACAGTTGGTACATAGTCTCTCGGAATGTTGCCTGCCTCTCTATCTCTCTGTCTCTGTTTATACCCCCACATCTATTTCTCTGCCCTCTCGCCCTCTCTTTGTTCCTTCGTTCTCTCTCTCGCTCTCTCTTTCTCTCTCTATCTGGTTCTCCTTCAACCCCGTAACACAGGGTTTCTGCCTATGCGCGTTCTACGCGGGTGCATGCCTACCCATCAAGCTACGCAACGTGGAGCTAATCAAACAAGCCAACCCACTGTGCGAATATTAATTAAACTCTCCGTTACGCCTGAATAGCATGTGTGCACAGAGCGAGAGAAGAAACGGGGCAAAGGTACGGGCAGGAGGATACACCCTCAACAACCCCCCACCCCGTAGCTACCCTTCTACGGTTGCCGTGTGATGTACCGACACCTACGGACATCGCACCTGTCCACAAAGCTTTCGAGAGAATGCCGACGCTTTACGATCGGAATGTTACAAAAGATTGTCATTAATACCCTGTTACTACATTTCGCTCTGCCCTACTTTAATTGATACCTTTACTAACACTAGATTTACGGAACCCGTCAAAATGACGGATCATAGATTTTAAATGACAAAATTTATTAAAAAATTGTTGTAAAAATGTATGTCAACTTTCGTCAAGCTAAAGAATCAATGTCTTATGCAGTTCACATATCGTCCCCAATTTATTTATTTTTCTACTTTAGTTCAAATTTAAATATAAGTGACCATCAAACGTCCGTAAACCTAATGCTAATTATGAACTTTACGCTGGTAAAGTTCCTAATTTTAGTTTGTGCCTGAAGTTTCGCTTGCGTTAGTAATTTTATGTTAGTGTTTTTACGTTACTAAAAGATACTTAACTAGTCATTTACGCTTATTTAAAAATTTATTTATTTGAAAACTTATTTGACATTTCGTATTTTTTATATTACTTCTTAATAGTTTTTGATGCCCTCTGTTGATATAACTGTTTTCATATTTATAAACAGAATATGTTAACATTTGGCAGTAAAGGAATTGGGACACTCTGTACAGTAATATAGAGACAATAGGAGCATCAAATTTGAAAATTTATAAATTTTTTACTTTTAAAGCTTTTCAGTTTTAAGTTTAATGTATTTGGTAGTTTATAAATGTAAAAATTTATAGATTTGATAAATTGTAAATACATAAAATTGATAATATGGAATTCTAGAAACTTAGAAATTTAGAAACAGAGATGTGAAATGTAAAAATTTTCAAATTTCTGAGTGTTTCAATTTTAAAATTGAAGAATTTTTAATTATGGAAATTCGGAAATTTTAATTGTATAGTTCTTCAAATTTGGTAATTTTTTAATTTAAATATATAAAAATTTAATAACTTGCAAATCTAGGACACTGATAATTTGGAATTTTAGAGATTTAGAAATAAAGAGGTTTGAAATACTCAAATTCCCAAATATCCTATCAAATTTCCAAATACTTAAATTTTTTACTATGAGAAGTGTTTTATTTGGAAATTTGAAAATTTGCTACCATAGAAATGTGAAAAATTGTTATTTAGAAATTTAGACGGAAAATCAGAAATTTTCAAATTTGAGAATTAAAAAATTTACAAACTGAGTTTAGAAATTTGAGAACTTTCAAACGTTAAAATTTGTCAATGTGAAAACTAGGTAATTTTTAAATTTAAAAACTCAAGGAAATAGAAATTTGGAAATTTTAGAATTTACAAAAATCCAAATTTAAGAATCTGAATATTTGAGAATTTAGAAATTAAAAAATGTTAGTTTTCAAACTTTTCTACAATTTCTCAAATTTTCAACTTAACAAGTTTAGTGATTTTCACATTCATATATTTCTCCATAATTCAGAATTTATCACAGTGAAAAAAAGCCTACGTTACACGAAAGAAAACGTATGGTAGCAATATTGAACAAATGAATGATCGAGCCAGAGCAAAAACGCGTGATAGTGACCGTTCGATAAATAACCGCTAGCTAAAAAATGTCACCCTATTGCGGCCATTAAGCCACCGTCTACTATCGAGTAGTACCTCGAGTTATATCTTCCAACCTCAAAGTACTTGAAACACATGAAAATCACTGTCATCGACCAAAAATTTGGTTTCCCTTCATTTTACAGTATTCTGCATATTTATCAATTCTGTGTTCACCCGAAGAGTTCTGCAATAAAACGAACGGTTCTAACAAGAAATAATAAGCAACGAAAAAATTGTAAGCGATATCGAAACGTAGTTTCGACAGGAACAAGATTGTTCGTGAACGAGACAGTTACAGCGACGAACGCCGTGAAACTCTTATATAGATGTAAGATTTCAGACGTTGTAAACAGTATATGGCTCGTTGTAAAGGCGGCTTCTTTGATACCATGGACCCCATAATGCTTCGATACATACATACAGCCTCCATCGTAAATACCACAACCCCCTCCCCCTTTCTTCGCCGCTACCCAACTATCTTTCCTACCTCATCCTGTTCATTTTACTTTTTTCCTTCTTTCTATATAAATTAGCTTCCATCGTCTCGATGCAAAACTCTGTCAGCCATCCTAAACTCCGTCCTCCTCGAACGCATGCGACTCGCACTTTAATTACACCGTCATAAAACAGGAGGAAGCCTGACTTTTCGGCCTATCGTTGCATGCTTTACGCTCTTGTCACGAAAGGGTCTACCTTGCTAACGAAACCACGACTTGCCGGTATACTTCGTTGTCGAATACTAATAAACCATCGAACAGTCATTATTTAGGAAACAACTATGTAATTACACTGACAGGATTTTTCATCGCGTTCAACCACTTATTTAACTCCTTGCACTATTTTCAGTTTGACTCGTGACGCACTTGTACTTCGTAATCAATTTTACTTGAATTAATACGCTTCAATTTAGAGTTTAAATCCAATTATAATTTGCATAGGTAAAGATTGCATAATACCAAATTGACTTAACATTTCCACTTTCTTTGTTTGTTTTAATATTGTAGCTGTGATTCGTTAATTCTGATGCACCTTACAAATCATAGCAAGGTTAAAGATAATTTCGTACACCAGTTAAATGTGGGGCTTAAACGTGTCCTGATAATTAATAATTTAGTGGGAATTTTGTTAATATTTTAGTTTATAGTGAATGTTTAAACTAACCAGAATGTAATAGTAAAATAGCTGTACATAGATACAATTATAAGTTTCTATATCTCAGTATTTATATCATGTAAAAATATTATTGTATAATACTGGGTGGCCAAGATGAAAGCACATCACGTGACCACTTTTGAGCGCGCAATTCAAATATGACGTACAGTAGGACTCCAAGCCCCCCAGTACTTTAAGATTCAGTGTTTTTAAATTGCTTTAATAATGACTTAAGCAAGCATAAGAATACTTTTGTCAAAGTTGTAATTAGTTAATTTTATGATTTTTTAAATAACACAGCTATTTTTTATTTATTACGTAATAGAGAATTTAAATTAATCTTATTTTGTAACCGATCTGCGAATTAGTATACATGAAGTTCAGCACAGCGCCGCATCCGCCCCCTTGCGGCGTTTTCTATCTAACCGTTCTTTTGTTTTTTTATATTCGTGTAACACGCGTCATATTTTGTTCGTTTTGTGTTCTGTTATTAACGTAAGTACGTTCTGTTTCAAGTATTTACGTGTATTTTCGCACTGTGCTTCTAATACTAATATATTTCTTATTAATTCTGTTTAAATATCGAAATTAAGTATTGTGATTTTCCACTGGTGCGTGAGAAGATGACAGTGACCGCTAAACGCCATCGGCACAGATGCGATTTCACGTGAGACCGATTAAATCAGCCTTAGTTTTATTAGATTGTTAATAATTATTCTATTAAAGAATGTTTTGTATATATTTAAGTGAATAACTACACAAAAATATAATTCTGCTTATTCTTAAACTCGTCACAATATCAACATAACCTAAAATTTTATAATATACCTTTAATTGTTTTTCTTAAATCATAAAGACGCATAAATTCTTCAGAATGCTGAAGCAAAGGAAAGATTATACGCAAAAAGATGTTAGTGCAGCAGTAAAAGCCTTTAAAATAGGTACTTTGTCAGAAGTTGTCAGCAAAAAGTTTCATGTGACAAAATTAATTCTTGTTACAACCGTTCTGAAAACATACAAAATTCTAAAGTTCTGAAATTCTTAGATTCCAAAATTCTGAAATTCTAAAATCCTAAAATTTTTAAATTCCCAAAAATCTAAAAGCCCAAATTCTACTATATTCTACCAATTTATAAAAAATACATATTCCATCTTCAGTTAAATTATAATAAATAACAAACTGTGCTTCACAATTATTATTTACATCAGAAACATTATGCTAAATACGGGAAAATGTGAAAGTCCACGAATCCTATGGCAGCAACAAAAACATCGTAATATTGTGTCGTGATAAAATATACTAACGAGATTTGCGAAAAAATTGTTCACTGTAATTACACGATCAAATGATCCTGGATCGTCCGAACGTATAAATTTTTTAATCTGTCACGCGATGTCGCAGTTATATAAATTAACCTTAAAAATGCTACATTTTTTTCTCTATAAATCATCCTTATTTTCTGGTGGCTACAAAAAGTGTATTTATTTCCACACGATTTATCGGTTTTCATACTCTTCACTTGTTTTTGTTTAATGCGGGCAATTTTTTAATAAATTCATAGCGCTGTGATAAAATTAAGAAATCGTTAAAGCTAAAATTATTTCCTTCGCGTGTTCTTTCGTTGCATTTGCCTGCAAATATGATACATAAAATAATGTCCATAAATAACAACAAACATAATGAAGTGTACATTATAATAAAGTATACATAAATAATGATAAATATACATGAACATATTTCATCATCCACGAAATGATGAAAAATGTATTATATTCTTATTTGTGATGCTAATGTTACATTTTAGGTACTTTAAAGTATATTATAAATTGGCAGTGTTATATAATTATTGTTTAAGTAGATTTGTTAAATAAGCAAAAAGAAAGAATAGAATTTGTCTATTATTATTTTTATTATTACTTGTGAAAGTTAGAAAACTTTTTTTCAAAACTGAGAAAAATCATGCCTTGTAATAAAAGGTCATTTTTATGTGCAGATATTTTTATTACGAAAAGTATAGGTAGAATATAAAACTAAATTACATTGAAATTAGCAGACCAGACTGACAGTCCACCAAAAATTTAATTAAAATTTCTGTCACCAGTAATTTTTAATTGTGACAACCACTTGTTACACGTAATATAATATAATAAAATATAATATAATACAGTACAATACAGAATATAATACAATATAATATAATATAAACAGTATAGATACCATAATGAAATAGGAGCTTTAAAAAAACAAAAATCTGCAGTTCAGATAGATAAAAAATGTAATATCGGTTTTCTGTAATAGGAATATTTATAATTTTTATTTTCAAAAGCTTTGATACATGAAATTTTTATCGTCCAAAGCTTTAATACGCGACATTTTTATTTTAAAAAGCTTTAATATTTAAAAATATTATTTTAGTTAGCTTTAGTGTTGAAATTTTTATTTTGGAAGGCTTTGATATCTGAAACTTTTATTTTGCAAATGTAAATCCACATGCAAGTACTGGAATAATGTAGATGTAGCGCAATTTTGTAATTCTGTTATTTTTGTAAGAATATAAACAATTTTTAACCTTTTCTGAGATGATTCTTAACAACTGATAAATGATGTAATGCTTCAATGTAATTATGTTTTAACTATAAATACTATTTAAAGCAGTTATAAATTGAAGATAATATAAAATAAATAAAATATATGTGCAGCAAAAGTTCTATACGTATATTGTTTAAAATCTAAAATTATTTAAAATGGATGTAGCTTTAAAATTATTTAACTGAATTTCTGTTCTTCACGTTATTGTTCGTGTATTCATATAATAGTATGTATTCACTGTAACGAGATTACTTATAAATGATTCTATTAGTTTTTAGGAATTAGTACTTATGAATAATTCTACTATTTAATTGCAAGATTGCAGTTACAACAGAACTGAGTTACCCGTCAATATGGCGTCAATTTGAATAGTGGCGGGTAACTTTCAAAGTTTCTTCTTTTAAACTACGAAATTTGTTAAGAGGATTTTCTTGAAATCTCTGAAGATTTTTATCGAAATAAAGAATTAACATGTACACTACTTTATGTTTCACCATTCGTTTATTTATCTCCTTCCTTTAATCTTGATTTCAAATTACGTAAGCATTACACGTCGGTAGGTTAGTCTATTTATTTATGGACAAAGCCTTTCAAACAAAAGGAATATAATGTAAGAAAGAAAATTTATCATAATGTACAGTTTTACAGACACGAATTAAAGTTTAAATAAGAAATCTGATGAAAAGAAAATATACATTGTAACATTTTTTTATTAAAATAAAACAATTGATATTTAATTTAAACATGAACGTTAAATACGGACAACTGCATGTCTCCGACAGGACGTGTCAACCGGAATGATTCGGCAATCTTCGATAGTTTACGACGCGGGAGCCGATTGCCTGCGCGCGACGGTTGACACGTGGCAATTAGAACAGATTTGGAAGGCAAATAGTGAAGACGTGTAGTATAAATTGGTAATAAATTGTCAAATTAAAGGAAAGAGACGCGGAGTTCATTTCTTAATCCCAACAGTACTTAACAGTGAAATTGTTAAGAGGTTTTGTGTATCGATGCTGAATCAAGAACAGTTCCGACTTTCTAGTGTTTATTAGAAATTGAAGTAGATCTTACTTGTAAACTGACTGAACAGAAATCAGCAATGATACCTAAAGAGACCTACAGCACATCCTCGCTCATATTAAGGTTACTTATACTAACAATATTATACAATTTGTAGTTTTTCACAGTATTGTCAGTATTACTAAAATGTACCGGAGATAAATCGTACCATAATATATTCGGTTAAAAATAATCTCAACGTAAGGTGTACTTTTACCACTTTTAAAACAAACATCTTTCCAATACTGTTAATCACCCAAACTTCCATCTTCCAAATCTTATGGAATTGTAATTATTTTGACTATAGATTGCTTTATGATAAAAATATCATATCAAGCTTTATTGTTATCATCTCTATTTTTTCACAAATACTTCATTTTCACAATAAACTTATATGTAATACTACTATTGTAGACGAGATAAAGAAGTGGGTTGTGCGGAGTGGGGTTAATCTGAAACGGAACACTCGGATACTCACAGTGCAAGTTCCAAAGGAAGGCCAGATTGAAATTGTGATACATCTCAAATTTGGTAATCACAGGAACATCCGTACACGAGTTTAAAGTGACCATTCACGGTGACGAAAGGGTCGAAAGCGTTGTTGCGAGAAACTGACTAGCTCACCATCGAAACCGAACTAATAATGGCATGCTCGTCTGTCAGGGTGACTTGGTTGACTGTTCAGAATTCAGGGGGAAAAGGGAGGAGCTAAAACCTGGGGTGAAAGCGGTTTCGGTACCCCTATTGCCACTAGTCTCTCCAATAAGATTTGTAGACGCTTCTATCGGGCAATCCAAACGATCTTTTTTTCTACCCCTGCTTGGGGGTAACTTTTTAATGTTTACGTTTTCACTTGGCGAAAGAAGTGTACTTTTCTCGTATGAGATATTCACTTTATAGTGGGTGGATAAATTCTTCTTAACGCTAAGTCTAGCGGTGTATAACACTTGCTTAATTTGAAATTAAAAGTAAGGAAGATAAATAGACAAATGGTTAAACATTAAGTAATGTAGGAATTAATACTTTATCTTGATATAAATTATCAGATTTCAAGAAAATCCTTAAGGAATTTTAAAAGCCCCTTAATTAATAATTTTGTTAAATTTGATTTTAATAAATTTGTTAGGTTTGTTAAATTCATTAGATATAATAAATTATTACACTTGATGAGTTTGTTAAATTTGTTGAATTTGTTCACTTTATTAAATTTGTTAAATTCATTACATTTGTAAGATTTGTTCAATTTATTTGTCAAAACAGCATTGTCACACTGACAATATTTACAGTATGTATGTTGTCAACAAACAGTGGCATAAAAATGTTAAATACTTAAATTTCCAAATTTTTATATTTACAACATCCCAAAGTCTAAATTTGATACCTGTTAAATTTTAAATATGTAAAATTTTTACATTTGTAAATTTCCAAAGCCATAAACTTTAGAATTCTCAAATTCTCAAATACTCAATACTGCAACCTCTAAATTCTCATATTTCCATACCTCAAATATCAGACAATAAATTATTTTTTCACCCCATACCAGCGACATAAATTGCATCAAAAAATAAACCAACAAAACATAATGCTACATATGTTTGAAAGTGGCTATAAATATAAAACTGTTAATTACAAATGACTAAACAAGTGTCAAAGAACATACACGGAGGGGAGAAAATGAAGGCAGAGAAGCGTTGAAAGGGAAGAAAGGTATTCTCGCATCCGTGTATACGCCACTGACATCTGTATTAGCAAGATTACCGGGTGGTTTTCGTGACAGAGGGTTCTGGTACGTGACGAACACCCGGTTTCGAACATGCAATAGGTGTGAACAATGATGATAGAGGGGCGGGGAGAGTTGACCAGGGGTATTTGGCTCTTTGCTCGACACGAATGACTTTGTATATAAGTCCACTAATCTGTAGGCTCGTATAAAGCCGGCCTTTTGTGTCAGGCCGGTTAGCACGAGGGAGTCAGTCAGTCACTCTGTCAGACAGTCAAGCAGTTAGTCAGCTGGTGACTTATAGGGATGCTGAGTACTTACTGGCTCCAACTGAGTAACACGTAAAAGTGGATATTATGTACTTAAAAAAAATATAGAATAGAATTTTTTAATTTCCCACGTAGTTCTTAAGAAAATCAAGTTTTAAAACTTATCGCGTTTCTGTGATGCGACAATGTTTTCCGTCCGACGTAAATGCATATTGTATTCTAGCATACTTCGGCCGATATGTAAGATTTTTAAACGATAATTATTGTTATTGGATAGGACGCGAAAAAATAATTGCCTGGTTTTTAAAGCACACAACTTTTAAATTCATGGATACTTATTTATAGAAATATATTAAAGAAATAGTATACAGTAAGGTTACAGTGTGTATATGTACTTCGGGAAGCTTCGGAAACGTTCGGGGACGGTCGGAAGGATCGACGCAGAAGACGATCGATTCTAATCGCGCAGTAAAAATGCGTCCATGTTGTTCGCGAATAGAGGATATTAAAATCGTATTAGTATTTAAAGTCATTATTATTAATATGCTTATTCGAATATGTTTAAAACTAATGTTTATCTTGCCTCCACACCATCAATCCACAATAATATTGAAAGTGAGAATCAGTGTAAATGAAAAGAAATGTCAAAACACGTTACCACAGGCACATGCTTCGGTAATCAAACAAAAATAGTTATGCATCTGACAATGAGGATTTTAATAGTGTTGCAACAGAAAAGAGTAAAATTTTTGTTGTTAGCAATTTGTATTGACAAATCAATAACATTTACGTGTTGTGTAGACATTGTTTACAAGCACAGTACACGTTTATATTGTTCGATAGAACATAACATTGCCGTAACAAGTGGTTTTCTGGAATTCTGTGTTTATTTTCATCAAGCTCAAGAATTAATAGGTATATTAAGTTATGTTTTATTATTTGTGTATTAATTTTTCAACTACATTCTTATTTTCAAATCTTGAAAACTGTTGACATTCAAGATAAAGAATTAAGCTGTTTATTAATTTATATTTTATCATTATTTTTATTCATTTTTCTACTTTCTTTTTAATTTCAAAGTGTGCATAGTTTAGGTAGTTTAGTGATAATCTAAATGTGTTAATGTAAAATGTTTTCGTGGTAGAAATTGATAAAAAATGAATAGAAGAAGGATGTCCATTCAAGCTTTGGTAGTTTGTAGAAAAGTACGAGGACGGCGCGTTTCATTCAAGATAGGTTATTCAGTAAATCCGTTCACGAGGACTTTCCCAGTGACATGAAAAGAGCCAAGGCAGGATTATACAGTCAAAAGTCAGATTTCGAATTTATCGGTACATCGAGCAGAATGCAGCGGCGTATCTAAAGGCTTCCGGTTTCTGAACACCTGCCCCGTTTTGTGTGCACCCTGAGCCTCTCACAATGGCGTAGAACAATTTCACGCTTTAAAAAAAACTACTGTGTTTTTTGCAGGGTACTTCCTGATAACATTTTATTGCTAATATGTTATATAAAATAATATACTATGAAATTAATACGTTCGATACACTTATGTCCTTTTTTATTCATACATAAAATACAGGGTGTTTCAGAAATGGCGTTACAACCGAATAGAAGGTGAATCTTCATGGAAAAATAAATAAAAAATATAGAATAAAATTTTGCATACTACAGAGGTAATTGAATTTGAACATTCTTCATTTGTAACAAAAACTGTTTACAACGTAGAGAATAAAATTAAATGTATTTATTCTTGTTAAATATGTTTGTCACTTAAATATGTTACAGTTGTGTTTATAATGGTACATTTGATATTTTTCATTAATTATTATTGTATAATCTATGAAGTTTATGGAAGATAGTACATAGTCTCTGTGTTATACTTTGATTTGTTGTGTTTATGATGAACCATAACAGGTATGATTTCATACAGTACCAGAAGTAAAAGTAATGTTCCGATTTCTGCTCACTAAATACATTTTTCTTTTATTATAAATATTCAGCTGACAAAATAGTTATAGCACAATTGTCTTAAAATATTTAGATGTTTCTAGAATTGTATGAACCGTTATTCTTCAGATGGCAGCACTTTGTTAAAATAAATTGAATGCGGAGGACGTTTGTCTTTAATTGTAGTTTCAGTTGCATGGTTGCAATTTAGCATGGGTAATTATAACTTTATGTTACTATTAATTTGGATCATTACCGTTTCAGGCAAGGTTTAATTTATCTGATGGCAAATAACATTTGCACATATTTGTATGGTATTGTTATAGGGAAGAGATGAACAGTAATACAGGTAACTGAACAACCTATTAATCCCTATTTCTGATTGTGGAATTTGTCATAATCTAGAAATATACCCTACTTATATTATAACTTTAAAATAATATATAGTGTTCTCCATGTTTAGGTGACATAGTTTAAAGTATTATAAAAAATGCCTGGCCATAAACCAATAAACAACATAACAAATATTAAAAACAAAGAAGAAGAAAGCAAGAAATGAATATTTATTCCCAAAAAATCAAGGAAGAATAATTTAAAATAAAAGAGGTTAAGAAATTATTTTCATTAAGCAGTACAAATACAATATTGATTAATTTGGAATGTAAAATATTTCATTGGCGTGTTTCTCCATTAATATGTGTTCAGTTTTAAATATTATTATTATTTATGTGTTTATTACACAATTCAATATTAGAACAAATAATTATTATATAACTTCATTGTATTCTATATATAATATTAATTATATTGCAACTCAATTTACGTAATAGTTATGCGAGCAGAAATAGAGGTGCACCATGAACAGTTGCTGCTGAATAGAAATATTATTTTGCGCATTTTACGCATCGATTAACGATTACTAATTAAAATTATTGATTAAAATAGAAACCGATTCGTAACTTAATATTTGGACAATTTTTTTGTTTATTTTTATATAAGAACAACTTAAATCTCGTCCAACGATTATAAATCTCTTACATGAATATTATAAATAGTGATACTATTTTTATTAACGTAGTGAAATCTTCTATTTTATTTACAAAGAATTTAATAGTATGGAAGTTCAAATCTTTTAATTATTTTGTAAAAACATCACATGTTTATGTATACATATACACACAAACAATAACAAAATATTATTATATTTTGTATGTAAGATTTCATTAAACATATAATTCCAACATTTCAATAATACCTATTTCAATCACATCATAATTCCAACATCATCAAATCATAAATTCCAACATTTCAATAAAGTTGATTTTATATAAAAATCATAGTTTGCAAAATAGGCTCGATATTTTATCAAATGTAAAATTCCTCGGTATTTTAAAAAGCCTCGAATTTCATTTGTTTCAACATTGTTCCTCTTATTATGTTCAACACGTCGAATATCGTAGGGGTGCCCGCAAACTGAATATAGATAATCGTATAATTAAAAAAGAAAGCAACGAAAGAATTTTGCATGAAATACTGTGGTAATATTACTGCAAGACAAATCAAAAGCTACAATTTTCATTTTCGATAATCAACGTTATAAAATATCTTACAACAAATGATCAAAGAGTTAAATAATAAAAAAATGAAAAAATGTAAACAGACAAAATTAGGAAATAACGGAGAAACATGATAGATGATAAGAAATCTCCTTAAATTAATTTTCAACCTGTGAGAAAGCTATTTAAATTCCAGCAGCAAAACGGAAACAAGTGCATGGGAACAATACATTAACGGCGATGCATTAATATGCGAAACGTGAAGTATAACCAAAATTGCTATCATAAATGTAAATTTGCAACAAAATAAGTTTTTAGTTTGCATTATTGTAATACAGTATAATTGGACACATATCAAACATAAAACGGAGAAGATGGGATATGAAATTGAAGAGGTATGCACACAATTCCGATCAAAGTCCCCGGTATTAATTAACATACAGATTCGATTAAACGCACAGAATATTATTCAGGATCAACGTTTGTGGTTTTACGCGTACGTTTTATGGATACGAACCGCTGTGCCTTTTATGTCGACGAAGATCAATATAATTTTGAATTGCCCGGCTCAACTATGTATCAAAAGATACGAATAATTCCCTCGTTTGGTTGTCGTCGGGAAACCTTTGAATTAAAAGGCAACGATTATCGTTTAACGTACCATTCCAAATATACAAGTCTTTGTTATTTATGGAAATTATTTTACGTCTAATATAAATACAATATGGGCAAATTACATCCTTCATGGCGAATCTTGATAACCCTAAACCTCTGTAATAGTGATGGGCAGCTGGGACATACTGAACGGCCGGGTAAATGGCATGCATTCACGGCCACTGATGAGTAGCTAATTTTTTAATCTGGAAGTTTGAAGATTCGGAATTGTATGTAGTTTTAAGATATTTTAATACTTTTTTAAATTACTGAATTTTCAAAATTCTAAATTTATATGTTGGGAAATTTATAGGCTTGTAGGTTTGAGAATTTTTAATTTTTTAAATTTCCTTTGTTTGTCAATTTTTCAGTTTACAAATTTTCAAATATCGAAATTTGCAAAATTTCTAAATTTTTAATACCAAATTCCTAAACTTCTATAATTCCAAATTTCCAAATTCCAAAACTTCTTTATTTCTAAATTTCCAAATCACCAAATTTTTTATACTCCTAAATTCTAAAATTGTCAAGTCTCCAAGATTCAAAATTCTAAAATTTAGAACTCCCAAATTCCTATATTTTGAAATTTTCAACTTTCCAAATTCCAAAATTCTAAAATTATCAGCTATCCAAATTACTATTATAAATCTTGAAATAATCAAATTTCCAAAATTTCTAAATTTTGGAATTACCAAATTTTCAAAATTCTAAATTGAAAAATTTTCAATTTTGAAAATTCTTAGTTCTGAATTTATCAACTTTCCAAATTTGTAAATTCTGAAATTACCAACCTCCCAAATTTCTAAATTCTAAACTGATGAACTTTCCAAATTTCTGAATTCTGGAGTTATCAAATTAAAAATTCTAAATTTTTGAAATTTAAAATTAAAAAATTGTCAATTTTTAAAATTGTTACATTTTACAAATAACAAATTTTACAATTTCAGATTTCACATGCAAATTATGTAAATTTTCAATTTTCAAAATTTGTAAATATATATGAATATAAATATTTCTTCAATTTCAAATTTCATGACCTACTGATCATCACTCTATACAGTACAAACGTTTTGTCATCGTTTTCCTTCCATATTCAATTTTTAACAAAAAAGGTAAAAAGGTACTAGTAACAACATCTGAACTTGATTTATAGTATGTTAATTAATTTGATAAACAGGTTAAGTTCATAAAAAATATAAAAATTAAATATCATTATAAATAAACATTGACACTAAATAATAATAAAATAACAAAAACAAGAAAAAGTATCATAATGACAATAAAACAGCATTTTGTGCATCAAGTAAATTATATCTGTGGTTTATGGCTTATGGTCATTAGCAGTTCGCATAATCTACTTACCGATGGAAATGCTATAACTATGATATAAATGGTTTGTTCTGATGAATCAAATAATTCGATTGATCGAACAACATACGTTTACTGAAATTCTTTAAAATTGAAAATAATTTATTAAATTATTAAATTCCGAGATTCACCAGTTTCCAAATTTTTAAGCATACAAATTCCCAAATTATTAAATTTTCAAATCCGAAGTCTCCAAATGTAAAAATATTTAAATTTCCAAATAGCTACATTATAAAATTGTCAAATTTTCAAAAATATGCTGAATAACCGCGGATAAGCGAAGCTATATCAAATTACCTACCGAATAACAGAAGCACACAGTCATCTATCAGTCAAAACAAATTAAAAAAAAATTTTTATTTCTCATTATTACTGAGAGATTGAAATATAAAAAGTTTATTAGTTTTCCTATACTATTATGAAGTCATTGTATCGTACCTCGCTGTTACTTTAGTTTGAGATTGAATTTTAATTTCTAAATTTTAAAAATAATGTATTTTTATATGTGCATTGTATACATGTACATATAGATGTTATAATAAAACTATATTATATATTATATACAGGGTATCTCAGTTTTTATCATTAAACTTTATTGACATATTCTATTCGTAAAAATAAAAAAAAATGTTATATCAATAAAGGGTTCCAGACACTTTATTAAGAGGTTTTGGAATTAAAGATGGCGTGAACTGCTACTTTTGAATCACGATTCGATCACATGTGTTCCCAATAACGGTGATCTTTCACAGTGGTTCATGATTCTAAGATCGCTTATGATTGGTAGAGAGCATTCTTTTTACCTTTCACGAATTATGCTCTTAGACTATATACATATTGTAGGGAATGTATTTTATAATGTATGACGTATGATGTGCGATTTATTTTATAATACAATGTTCCGACGATTCAACATCTCTAATGTTCGACTGATCCTTAGGTTTTTGTTTTTGCACGCGTATCATTTAGCACGCAATCCCTCGGGAGAAACGTTCGAGACGCCGAGACGAATAGACGTTTGCGACGCGGTAATCAATTGCCAAAAAACCCATCATATTTCATAATATTTCAAACACCATTATTTGATCTCATTAAATGTATTAAATTTATAATTATTTGATCGTATTAAATACATTAAACCTATAATAGTATATTATAATATGGTCTAAAAGCAGTGTTAATATAATTTTCTCATTAGGAGAAAGGAAATGAAAAACTAAAAATAATAAATAAATTGTCAATACAAGTTTAATTTTGAATTTCTTTAAACTTCGTTTCAGGAATGTTTAGAAAATTCTTCACCAAAGTAACGTATACGCAAAACTACCCTGCTTCTGGTTTTAAATTGTAACTTATTTCTTATTACTTTTAAAGTAATATGTAATATAAATATATACAGAATGTCATATAAATGTATAAAAACTTAATATGAATAATGGTAAAAATTAAATTGACATTCTTGAATTTTCGCTAAGGGAAGTCAGTGGAACACTAGCGATCACAGTTAACCTAAAACGCCATCTTCCGGTTCATTGTCGTGGATGAAGTTTAATCAAGATCGGTATCTGTGTGTGTCGCGCCTTTTTCGTTGTTGGTTGCTCTCTTCACGTTGCTGCATTTCGCTCGTATGTAGAAACCAGTGCGTGTTGCACTGGTTTGCATGTTAAGTAATTCTTTATTCAATATATTATATAAGTGGAGTGTGTCTTTGTGGTCATAACACCAAAAACGTATCAAAAAGTTATAACAAAAATACGAAGTGACAGTGGATTGCTTGTTTCGATATCACGTAGAAGGTGTTCCTATTTTACCCTAATAACTTTACTAGCTAATTCTATAAATAAAAGTAAGAAAAAATGTTTATACGAACATAGGCTCTCGAATGCATTGTTAAAAATTATTAAAAAAAAATATGAAAGTCGAGAATTAATTATGATTGCATCGTCGCGTGGGCAATATAGGTTATACAACCTGACGCCATCTTCCCTAAGGAAGTAAACTAATAAACTGAACTGAGTAAAGTGTTTAAAAGACTGTGTTGATATAAAATATTTGTCGTATTTTTGTGTACGGAATATGTTGGTAAAGTTTGGCGGTAAAAAAGTGACACATTGTGTAGTTAGCGGAACACTAGCGGTAACAACCGCTCCTAAAACGCCATCTTCCGGATCACCGTCGTGAATGAAGTATAATTACGATCGTGATTTTGTGATCACTGTGATAAATCACTGTTAGTGATTTTGTACGCCATCTCTAATGGGAAACCAATGAAGCGCCACTAGTTAACGATTTCGTTGTACTAATGCATGATGCTTTACAAACACATAGATCATTATTCGAACGTGTTTCATAATGTATACAAATTAAATAGTCAAATCTTTTAACAAAAATGCGAAAGTTTAAGTATGTAAAGTTACTGTAAAAAAAGGCAAATAAGATGAATTGAAAAAACGATAGCTAATATGGAACATCAGTGTAAATTGTAAATAAAATTCAAAATTAATTCAATGAGAAACATCTTTTAGCATAGAGAAGACTAATAAAGATAGATCATGTATTTTTTGACAAATGTAATATATGTTATATTAATCTTCTATACGTTGGGCAAATGACGCACCTTATGCGTCACATTCTTTATGAACCAACGAAAGCAATGAATATTGAACCCATTTTCAAGAATCATTTTCAGAAGATTTTTAATGCATCGTTCAACAGTCTACGAGTCTACCTTTTGAAACTTTATTTTCCATTACTATTTCTGTCATTACGTTATTCTTTTTTTTGCTGATTCCATCGAAGCCTTCTTCGAGCAATGTTCTATAGGATAATGAATTCAGAACAGAAGCAAAATCTGATTCAACTTCTATGTAATGATATTTATATAATACTGGGTAACATACTGTAGTACAATAGTATAATGTATTTATGGTAGTGAAAATATAGCATGTACCACATAGTACTACATGGTATTAACACGGACGGGCACTCAAAACATGGATATTGCGGATATGGAACATGTTCCATATTACGTACACTCGGGTGCCAACGTAAGCTTACTCTGTACGATACACGTACGTGATTCGAGAATGCTTAAATACTTAAATTTCTGAGTGAATAAATTTTTAGATTTTCAAATTTTCAAATTTTTTAATTTTTACGCTCAAATTTTCAGAATTTCAAAATTAAAATTAAGAACTGAAAAGTGTAAATTGAAAATTAAGAACCGAAAGTTAAAATTCAAAATTCTAGATTAAAATTCACAATTGAAAATTACAAGTTGAAAGTCAGAATTGGAAGCTAAAATTAAAAATTAAAAATTGAAAGTTAAAATTAAGAATTTAAAAATAAAATTGAAAATTGAAAACTGTAAATTTAAAATTAAAAATTGAAAGTTAAAATTAAGAACTGAATGTCGAAATTGGAAATTGAAAACTATAAAAATTGAAAATTGAAAGTTAAAATTGAGAATTGAAAACTGAAAGCTAAAATTGAAAACTCAGAATTGAAAATTGAAAATGAAGCATTGAAAGATAAAATTAAGAATTGGCAGATAAAATTCAGAACCGAAAAGTAAAATTGAAAACGAAATGTTGCGCAAGCGGTCAATACCATATAGGTCAATACAAATGTTAGGGTATATTTTCCGTAGATTCTCGAGGGTCCGCGAGAAGCGTAAGTTGGACAGGAAGAATGTCTCGGAAGGCAAGAGTATGCTCTTTTCGTTTCCGGCGTCGTTTATTTGGAGAATGCCAACCGGCTATTTTCCAGCCGTTTAACATATCCTGAATCGTTCTCCTTCCGTCTCCGGTTTCTCCTTCCTTTTTCAGCAACGTTGTTTTCTCTTCGTTCATTTTCTTCCGCCTTTGTCAGTGCTTGCCTCCGTTCCTCTTTCGCCCCTTTCAATTAGGTACACTCGCAAATTTATGTCCGCGTCCCGCCCTCTCCCACACTCGATATTCCGTTTTCCTTTCTTTATTGAAACAGACACCTTCTGCTTCCTTTATAGGCATTGCGGAATTGCTTCGATTGGAAATAATCGCGATGCAAAATACACCGGTGAAGCGCATTCGTTTCTCCGTTTTCAACGCTTCATTGTACAGGGTGTCTCTTTACAAAATAGTAACATTACCAAACTAGTTTAATGTTATAGTCAATCTAATATTAAGCATTAAATTCATTAATTTAATTTTATCACAATATTGCAGTCTCTATTTTGTATTAAAATTATAAACAACAAGAACAATTCAAAAATGAAATAAGAATTTCTCAATTTTATTCAAGTAGGAATTAAGAAATTAATTGGAGATAAACAATGATGAAACCAATAAATATAAATTGCATTATTTCAATCATAATTTATTATGTGACTTTAATAAATATATTTTTTATTTTCAGTATTTAAAATTAATTGTTATGATTTTAAAATAACTACTTTTACTTCATATTATTAATCTTATATTTCTCCATAGTTCAATTTAAATAATAAAAAATAAAATTGAAAAAATGTACCTAATATTTTTATAACATAATTTTGTTATAATTAACATTATCAATAATATGATTCTATAACATCAAAGACAATTCTAAGTACATTTTATAATAATAAAAGATAAAAATATTCTTTTCATTAAATTCAGTTATAAGTGTATTTTATAACAGTAAAAAATAATATTCTCCTCATAATATTCAGTTATACATATATTTTATAACAATAAAAAATAACAGTATAATTTTCATATTCAATTATAAGTTCCGCGATATAAAAATGAAACACCGTGTATAAACACCCTGTTTATCGACATAGAGAAAAAGAGAAAAAAGCTTCGTACCGACATTCTTTTCGATGGAAGCTTTAATAACGTAACACCCTTCGGGCATAGGCGAGAGAATCTTTTTATTTCGCACTTCTAGGTGTCTGTTTTAATTAAAGATACGCGACCACTCTATCTTCCGTAGCCGTTCTAAAGTGTAAATGATAACGCGGTTATGGTCACGGTCAGAGGAGATAGCCCCGCGAAAAAGGGGGAGAAGCATTGTCGTTTAATCAAAACGAGGGAAACTGGTGGCAATGGTTGTTGCAAAAGGGATGAAACGTCTGAAAGTGCCTAAGGAAATGAGAAGAAGAAAGTGCAAAGGGGACATCGAGAGATCAACTTTACAGAGGAAGGTATAAAAGGTGAGACAACTGTGACCCATGCGAAATATTTCGGTAATTATTACAGGTAGAAACAAGATTTGACATAGAAGGTGTCCCAATTGTTTACTACAAAATTTTACAACATATTCTATATGCAAAAATAAGAAAGAGATAGAAAGAATAATTGCTTCGGGCTTTTATTTAAAACTCTTCCATTTATTCTAATTTTATCTGACGACATTCATTACAATCACAAACAATAAACGATTCAAAACGTTCTTGTTTCAATATCACTGCACAAAACTCCATAACAATTTCACTTTTATTTGAAAATTGGACTTCGAAATGAACTCCACGACTCTTCTTTAACTTAACAATTTATTAACTATTTACACTACGCGTCTTTACTATTCGCCTTCCGAATCAGTTCTAGTGGTCACGTGTCAATCGTCGCGGACCGGCAACCGACTCGCGCGCCGTAAACTATCGAAAATTGCCGAATCATTCCGATCGACACGTCCTGTCGGAGACATGCGGTTGTCCTTTTTTAACGTTCATGTTTAAATTAAATATGAATTCTGTTTTATTTTATTAAAAAAATATTACATTGTATGTCTTCTTTTCATCACATTTTTGATTTAAACCTTAATTCGTGTCTGTAAAACTGTATATTATGTTAAATTTTCTTTCTTACATTATATTTCTTCTGTATAAAACGCCTTGCCCATAAATAAATAACCTAACCTACCGACTCGTGCGCCGTCAATTATCGAAGGTTGCCGAACATTTCCGATTGGCTCGGATACGTCTTACGGAAGGCAGTTTTCTTTTTTAACGTTTCGTTGTAACAAAAGTTAATTAGAAAGTGTGGTTTATTTTACTAAAAAATAATATGGTGCAAAATTGTTTCAACGAAAATTATAACTGTAACGCATCTAACAGTGAAGCTGGTAAGTAATAATAACAAAATAAAATTACTTTTCTGCGTAATAAGAATTCGTAATAAAAGAAGAACCACGAAGTCAAGATCTGAGTATGAAGAAATTTCGGACCAAAATAATTGAAAGAGATTAAGAAAAAGAATAACTAAACAACTGAAATATTTGATCTATTTCATTAACGATTACAGTTATTTGTTAATTTTGAAAGTGAGGTAACTCCATTTAGGTATAATAAAACATTTATTTCTTCTAGTTAGCTCGTTAAACAGTATTGTATAATAAACATGTATTATCTAACACCTTAAAAAAATTTGTCAATTACTGTTTAGCAATATCTTAAAATTTATTGAAATGTAAATCCTTAAATAGCTCGCAATAACAAAAAATTGTCCCTCTTTCAAAATAAACGACTCAAGTATGCTGCATTTTGCCAAAGACATGGTGGCAAACGTGTTAATTAAATATCACGACACTTCGAACGCGTTCGAAAACGTTATAAAACCACATACTATTTTCGAACACGTCGCTGTATATTCTCACGGGTCCTGCGAATGTATCTCATACGTTGTATTCATGAAAAATTCAAGAAAGAAGGATGCCTGTTTCCTATATCACTGAAGTACAAGCTGCAGGTAATTAGCTGGGAGTTTGTGCAGTATTTACGGCCATTTAATCCGGATAGAGCAATTAGTATATATCGATGGTGCCAGGTTGGTGGTTACAGATGTAGGATAGACCCCTACCTACCACGTATAATCCGGTTTTAATTAAATAACTGAGTCTCTCTCTTTCTCCCTGCCGTTACCCCCCTCTTCGCATCAGACCCCCTCCGAACCCCTCCATCACTTCCCTCTTCGATTTCCTCTACAACATGCTACCTCGAAAGAATCTCGAACGCCTACTTGTACAGTCAACGGCAAATCTGGGTTTCCTAGGGAAAATATGACGACCACGTGGGAGCAGCTTACCCACTTACTTTTGGGGGCAGGTTAAGAATTTAGGGATACTGGGGATATAGATACTCAGGAATTCAGGATCTAAGAATAATGAAAGCTTGTGAGTAGGATTTAGGGATTTAGGCCATCAGATACGTACTCTAGAAATTTTGTGCTTTAGGAATTTGGGAATATAGGAATTTAGGGATCTCAGGATTTCACAGAGTAAAAGCTTGGAAATTTAGAGATTTTAAAACATAGAAATTTGGGAAACTTAGGAATTCGAAGACGTAGAAATTTAGGGATTTATGGATTTAGTGACATATGTGTTTTAATATCTAGAAATTTATGTAGCTTATCTTTCGGGGATTTAGAGACATGGAAATTTCGAATTTGGGAACTTACGAGTTTCAATGTTCAGAAATCTAGGAATCCAGCAATTTGGAAATATGAAAATTTTCAAATTTACATAGATGGACTTGTCCAAAGAGACTACGTTGCACCCGAGTGTACCTGAAGGGAAACTTGTTTGAACCTATCAAGCTCCTGGTTTTCATCCTTACAGAATAACCACTACTTTATATAAATTGACGTTTCATCGGTTTTGACTACCCCGAGAAATGAATTACTAATTAAAATTGTAAGTTCATTTCATTTTTATATTTATTTTACTATTATAAACAATACTATTTCTTTCTCCTCATACAATATCACATAAGAATGTATGAATTATGTACTCTTGATCAAAATGATAACGTCTTTAATTTCTTTAACAAAAGTTTCAGCTTTTCAAATTGTGGCAAATGATACATACACTTTACGACAATGTATCTCATTAATATTGCGTATGAGGATTCACGTAGATTGCTGCGTCATTACAGTAATCAACTTTTTGAACAACCTAACATATTAGCAAACGCAAGGAACGTGCCACACGCTGCGTTTATATCGCCATGCGTTATATGGCTGACAAGGTTAAGAGGTATACCGCTATACGTTGCATTGCAACCTTTACCAGGAGTTTATCATGAGCTACATTTACCGCCCGTTTTAGTTACAAGCTGTGTTCAGGAGTTGTATTCACCAAGTGATGAATTTATTATACGTTGTATTCAATATGCGCTGCATTTGCCACGTGATATTTTCGTTACATGTATTCGTCACGCGATATTTTCGCCGTGCGTTGTATTTATTACGAATTGTATTTGCGACGCGTTGTGTTTATCACGCGTCATATTCGCTGCGTATTATTTTTACCGCACATTCTATTCATTGTAGGCTGCATTTGTGAAGTATTGTATTTGTCAGGCGTTGTTTTTGCCACGCGTTATATCTGTCGTTGTTTACGTCACGCATTGTATTCGTTACGGATTGCATTTGCAAAGTATTGTAATTACCACGTGTTGCATTTACGACGAGTTGTAATTACCACGCCTTGCATTTACGACGAGTTGTAATTACCACGCGTTGTATTCGCGACGCATTGCATCTACCACGCGTTGTGATTACCACGCGTTGTAATTACCAAGCATTGCATTTACCACGCGTTGTAATTACCAAGCATTGCATTTACCACGCGTTGCATTTACCACGCGTTGTATTCGCGACGCATTGCATCTACCACGCGTTGCACGTACCACGCGTTGCACGTACCACGCGTTGTAATTACCACGCGTTACATTTACTACGCATTGCATCTACCACGCGTTGTAATCACCAAGCATTGCATTCACCACGCGTTGTATTCACGACGCATTGCATCTACCACGCGTTGCACGTACCACGCGTTGTAATTACCACGCGTTGCATTTACTACGCATTACATCTACCACGCGTTGTAATTACCAAGCATTGCATTTACCACGCGTTGTAATTAGCACGCACTGCATCTACCACGCGTTGTATTCGCGACGCGTTGCACGTACCACGCGCTGTAATTACCACGCGTTACATTTACTACGCATTGCATCTACCACATGTTGTAATCACCAAGCATTGCATTTACCAAGCGTTGTAATTACCACGCGTTGCATTTACTACGCATTGCATCTACCACGCGTTGTAATCACCGAGCATTGCATTTACCACGCGTTGTAATTACCACGCGTTGTAATTACCAAGCATTGCATTTACCACGCGTTGTAATTAGCACGCATTGCATCTACCACGCGTTGTATTCGCGACGCGTTGCACGTACCACGCGTTACATTTACTACGCATTGTAATCACCAAGCATTGCATTTACCACGCGTTGTAATTACCACGCGTTGCATCTACCACGCGTTGTATTCGCGACGTATTGCATCTACCACGCGTTGCACGTACCACGCGTTGCATTTACTACGCATTGCATCTACCACGCGTTGTAATCACCAAGCATTGCATTTACCACGCGTTGTAATTACCACGCGTTGTAATTACCACGCATTGCATCTACCACGCGTTGTATTCGCGACGCATTGCATCTACCACGCGTTGTAATTACCACGCATTGCATTTACCACGTATTGTGTTGCCCACGCGTTGTACTTACACAACCTGTATTTACCAAGCATTGTATTCACCACGCCCTATATTTATCACTCGTTCTAATCTTTACACGTATTACTTATCACGCGTTGTACTCCTTAAACGTTTTATATACCAAGCGTTGTAATTTCCACGTTTTATTTACCACGCGTATTTAGTATGAGCTGTATCCACTGTTTTATTTACCCCAAACTGTATGCACCACGTGTTACATACATCGCACAATATAATCCCTACCCATCATGGATTACTCACTTGTTTCACATAGTACCAACGACTAGTACATGATAACAAATAACGACTACTGTCCCTCTTATCAAATATACACATATACGATAAACATTTGAAAGGCAACATGACATTTTGCTCAACACGAAAACAGCAGGTGCAAGAGGCGAGACTTTGGGCACCTTTGATGTTTGGAAAACTGTTTAAATTGGTTGTATAGACGGGCGGGAAATTTAAATCGAGCGAATTTTATTTTATTGAACTTCTAATAATTAGAAATCTATTTGTCGTGAATTTTTTGTATATTACTAATATTACCTATTTACAGTTTTACAACATTGAAGAGTTGAAAAAGGGAGGCGTGTAAAATGATTAGTCTACAAAATATATTTGGAGACATAACAGAAATTATTATTACAAATAACTTATAAAGAAATGAACTGTTTCAAGAAAAAACATACAAATGTGTTATAGGAAAGTGACCAAATATTTATACAAATAATTACACAGGACAAAATACTTACTTGTATTTATTACAAATTACAAGTAAATAAGAAGGTATTTCTTACAAATAAGTTACAGAATATCACCCCGTTTCATTTGACATGGCCATTTAAATTGGTTGTATAATTCCGTCTCTCTCTAAAATCTCCTTGTATCGCCTCTTGTTATACCTACTCTTTGACGAACATGGCCAAAAAATGATCACCTGTTGTAATACTGTCGATTGAAAGGACACGCAAGTAGCATTTGATACTCGGACGATAAAAGAAAAAAAAAAAGTTGGAAATCCAAGTCGACGATAAGTGCGGTGAAACATATCGTTCGATATGGCTCGTTGGCCAGAAAGGGTTGTCGGTGGTTTCGCGGCGTGGCATCACCATCGTCGATTCTCTCAGGCATTTAACCGCAACTGTTGTCGGCTGGATGGGCTGGGTTACTGCCCCTAAACACACCGCCACGATCAACCACCTTCTACCTTTGCGAATCGATCCTTTACTAATTCCTTTCCTACATTCCTCTCTACTGTTTCATGTCCAACACCGTGCATCTTGCCTTTCCCTAACGGCTAGTTCAAAAATCGAGTGGAAAAGTGAATAGAAAAATTGTTTGTACTGAATTTGTTAGACTTTTTTAGTTGTTATAGCTTTAACCAATAATACTTGTGAACAAATTGTAATTTTTCCATTAATTGTATTTCTTGAATGTATTTCTTAAGTCCTCGTCTTGAAAAGGTTAATGTTTATAGACTTAATATTTTCCACTCCTTAATTTCTTTTACCAACGCCTATTTACAAAATAGACCAAGGATATAATGTATTATAATGTAATTATAATATTATTTAGAATATTATAGTGCTATATTATTGATAATATTTATAATTACGTATAATGTATTATAAGTTATAAATAAAAATATATACATATATATTCAACCAATCTATTTATCTGATTTATTTATAAGATCCAAGAGAAATAATTAGCCACATTCAGCATAGAAGAGCTAAAAATGAATTAATTATTCCTTAAAACTGATAAATGTGTAACTAAAAAATATTAATAATGCAAGTATTAAATAAAATTGTTTACAAGCAAGCGGTAGAATGTTCTACCACGCCGCCACCTTCCCATGAAATAGTATCACTCGTCCATCATTGAACATTCACGCCTCTGACAAGAACTCTGATTTATTTATAAGATCCAAGAGAAATAATTAGCCACACTCAGCATAGAAGAGCTAAAAATGAATTAATTATTCCTTAAAACTGATAAATGTGTAACTAGAAAATATTAATAATGCAAGTATTAAATAAAATTGTTTACAAGCAAGCGGTAGAATGTTCTACCACGCCGCCATCTTCCCATGAAATAGTATCACTCGTCCATCACTGAACATTCACGCCTCTGACAAGAACTCTGATTTATTTATAAGATCCAAGAGAAATAATTAGCCACACTCAGCATAGAAGAGCTAAAAATGAATTAATTATTCCTTAAAACTGCTAAATGTGTAACTAAAAAATATTAATAACGCAAGTATTAAATAAAATTGTTCACAAGCAAGCGGTAGAATGTTCTACCACGCCGCCATCTTCCCATGAAATAGTATCACTCGTCCATCACTGAACATTCACGCCTCTGACAAGAACTCTGATTTATTTATAAGATCCAAGAGAAATAATTAGCGACACTCGGCATAGAAGAGCTAAAAATGAATTAATTATTCCTTAAAACTGCTAAATGTGTAACTAAAAAATATTAATAACGCAAGTATTAAATAAAATTGTGTACAAGCAAGCGGTAGAATGTTCTACCACGCCGCCATCTTCCCATGAAATAGTATCACTCGTCCATCACTGAACATTCACGCCTCTGACAAGAACTCTGATTTATTTATAAGATCCAAGAGAAATAATTAGCCACACTCAGCATAGAAGAGCTAAAAATGAATTAATTATTCCTTAAAACTGCTAAATGTGTAACTAAAAAATATTAATAACGCAAGTATTAAATAAAATTGTTCACAAGCAAGCGGTAGAATGTTCTACCACGCCGCCATCTTCCCATGAAATAGTATCACTCGTCCATCACTGAACATTCACGCCTCTGACAAGAACTCTGATTTATTTATAAGATCCAAGAGAAATAATTAGCGACACTCGGCATAGAAGAGCTAAAAATGAATTAATTATTCCTTAAAACTGCTAAATGTGTAACTAAAAAATATTAATAACGCAAGTATTAAATAAAATTGTGTACAAGCAAGCGGTAGAATGTTCTACCACGCCGCCATCTTCCCATGAAATAGTATCACTCGTCCATCACTGAACATTCACGCCTCTGACAAGAACTCTGATTTATTTATAAGATCCAAGAGAAATAATTAGCCACACTCAGCATAGAAGAGCTAAAAATGAATTAATTATTCCTTAAAACTGCTAAATGTGTAACTAAAAAATATTAATAACGCAAGTATTAAATAAAATTGTTCACAAGCAAGCGGTAGAATGTTCTACCACGCCGCCATCTTCCCATGAAATAGTATCACTCGTCCATCACTGAACATTCACGCCTCTGACAAGAACTCTGATTTATTTATAAGATCCAAGAGAAATAATTAGCGACACTCGGCATAGAAGAGCTAAAAATGAATTAATTATTCCTTAAAACTGCTAAATGTGTAACTAAAAAATATTAATAACGCAAGTATTAAATAAAATTGTGTACAAGCAAGCGGTAGAATGTTCTACGACGCCGCCATCTTCCCATGAAATAGTATCACTCGTCCATCACTGAACATTCACGCCTCTGACAAGAACGCTGATTTATTTATAAGATCCAAGAGAAATAATTAGCCACACTCAGCATAGAAGAGCTAAAAATGAATTAATTATTCCTTAAAACTGATAAATGTGTAACTAGAAAATATTAATAATGCAAGTATTAAATAAAATTGTTTATAAGCAAGCGGTAGAATGTTCTACGACGCCGCCATCTTCCCATGAAATAGTATCACTCGTCCATCACTGAACATTCACGCCTCTGACAAGAACTCTGATTTATTTATAAGATCCAAGAGAAATAATTAGCCACACTCAGCATAGAAGAGCTAAAAATGAATTAATTATTCCTTAAAACTGCTAAATGTGTAACTAAAAAATATTAATAACGCAAGTATTAAATAAAATTGTTCACAAGCAAGCGGTAGAATGTTCTACCACGCCGCCATCTTCCCATGAAATAGTATCACTCGTCCATCACTGAACATTCACGCCTCTGATAAGAACTCGTCGTTTAAAATACCTAATCAAGACGTAGAAACGTCTTTTACAGTTTGCATTTCCTCGTCAATCTCTCCAACATAATAAAATGAGCGGCTCAGTAATTTCGATCTCATTAACGTCACTTACTACCCACGAAACTACTAAAACATTAATTACGTTTTTGCTCCGGTTGCTCGGTTAGTGAACAGTACATCCGTTCATTATCAGATTAACCCTGAAGAAGGAAGAAAAATAATCGCGATATCGAAACAAGTTGACGGAGCGTGTATCACCGTGAATCCAACGCTAGATGATCGGCAGCCATCTTGTGTAACTTTTTGTCCTTGGCAAAATGCAAAAACGGCGAACGCACCTGCCGTGTAACGAGCCTCGACTTACATACAAAGTTTTCTTAATAGAGACACGAACATTGAGAAATGCTCGCTTTCGTGTTTCATTGCAAACATAAACCTCAGAGCGTTTCGATCGTTCTGGAATTTTTGCCCCATACGCGATAACCGGTGTCATTTCAAAACTCATGTCTCCGAAGGAGATGCGAAACGATTGCTAGCGAACGATTTGCCTTGGCATGTTTAAGAACTGGTTTCACCTGATATTTTGTCGTTTACAAAGAAACTGTGTAAATTTCAATCAACTGTCTCTGCCTCTCGCCTCGTCTTGATTTTCATTTTCTCGTCCGAGGCGATCTCAACGATACAAAGATACCGAATAACATTTCTGGGCCAAAGGAATGTCGATCAATAATATTTTGTACGTCGATCAACCTTACGCTGGCACAATTTATATGGTAATCATGAAAAATGGAAGATACTTTCGTCAGAAAATTTATTTCGTATTTTTATTATTGTTTATTTGAGGGCATAGAAGTGTATTGCATTTGTACTGTAATTTGAAATACCGAAGTGTCAAAGTAAAATTGGCAATGTTATTTAATTTGCGACGTCGTAAATAACACAGACGGTTGATCTGATATTTGTGAACGAATTGCAATTTTCACGTTTTCATTTAATTTAACGAAGTAAGATGGCAACTTACAAGGTACTGAGGAGAGGTTAGAGTAAATCATTTGATTTGTAAATGATGCATACATAAAATCAAATGTACAAATAATACGAGTTAATTTAATCTTTATAGGTTTATGTTAATTTTGTAAACATTTTGAGGATACAAAATGTGACGCGGAATTATAGGCTTCAATGATGAAATTAATTTTAGAAGTTTTAAGATTAAAAGATTTGAAAGTTATGAAGTTTGAACATTTAAGGATGTAAAAATTTGGAAATTTGAAGATTGAAAAATATTGGGATTTTTAGAATTCTGAAAATTTGAGAATTTGAAGATTAGGAGATTTGAAAACTTGTACATTTCTAAATTTAAGAATTCTCAAGTCTTAATTAACGATTGAAAATTAATCACTAATTGATGAAATTCTTAATTAAAGTCATCTAATCTTCAATCTGCCAGAACCGGATTAAAAATTAAACTTTAATTTTCAATTACTAAATCATTCAGTCGACAGTTACTATTCAATTTCTTAATTCACAAGTATTTAATTACCAACTTCGATTTAATTAATTAGTTCACAATCGAGTAATTAAAAATTTCCAAACTCTGATAGCAATTACATCGATAAGAACTTTCACACTATATTATTTAAAAGAAGGATATTCTAAAAAATATTTTATACAAAAATCTGCTACAAAATTATGAAGGTCATACTACAAAATGTAAAAAAAAAATGAGATACAAAATATTATCACCCGTTGGAAACAGTTAACACAAAAGCAAGTGTGGAATATGCTGCCATACTAAACCCTGATATTATAATACGAGAAAACGGATGGAGTAATAATAATCGTTATCGATGCACATTCTCACGAACGAATAAGAAAGACAACATAACAGCAAGCTGCGAACGAATGAACAAGCAAAGAGAAGAGAGTAGTACGAGTAGAGCGATGTTCATCTCGCCGATGAAATATTGAAATAGCTTTTTGGCCGTTCTCGTAGAACGTAATGGCTCAGCAGTTCACGAAGTAGTAAGAATGGCAATTGCACTAAGCCGATTATTATTGGCACATTTCATCTCGCATCGACGAAAACGCACCTGCCGTTTGAACGATCTTCGATCTTAATCGACCACTTAATTATCTCCATACAAATCGAACGAAACGTGAGCTTTGCGGTTCGTAGCCGACGAAGCATAAAACACGAGTTTATTTTGAAAGCGGGGCAGGTCCAATTTAGAAAAAAATGAAGGTAACGATAACAACAGATAAAAAATATAATGTTTTTATCTGTAAGCAATCTGTTATGAAAATAAATTTATCTCCGACGAATTTTAGTAATACTTTATACGTTCTAGTTCAGTTTCTAATAAATACTCAATAAAGTCGATACACTTGTTTTAGTACGACGCACAAAACTTCGACAACAATTTCGCTTTACAATTTCACAGTTATTTGACAATTGTTGCGACTTCCAAATGAAATCTACGACTCTCTTCTTTAATTTAACAAATTATTAACCACACATCTTTGCTATTTTACTTATTATACTACATGTCTTCACTTTTCGTCTTCCAAATCTATTCTAATCGCCACGTGTCAACCGTCGCGGACCGGCAACCGACTCGCGCGTCGTAAATTACCGAAGATTGCCGAATCGTTCCGATGGGCTCGTACACGATCTATCGGAGACACAGTCGTTCTTTTTTGACGTACATGTTCAACAAAAATTAATTAATTTTATAATTAATCACCATTTCAAGTTCCGTGAGTTTCGAAATTCTATAAAGCTTCTGATTCGACTTTCGAGAATTGTAAAATTCCATTCGAATTTGTCCCTACTTCCGATATATGTAACTCAATCGTTCATTTAATATGGAAGAATCTAATACAAATTTTAGCAGCGAATATATTGCTGTTTGAATACTTCGTATCGTAAAGTTCTGTCTCGTAGCGTGTTCAATCGTAGGGATTGCGTGGGTTTGATGTACAACGAGACCCACTGGAAGTTGTAAAAGCGAATTAGGATACCCTCAACTTTTCGCGCGACGTATGTCTTCTTTCTGCGCGCCTCGAATTTATGTGCGAATTTCTTCGCTCGACAACGCGTGTCACACGAACGTGAAATACTTCTTTACTGAATGGAGCTCGAGAGAAATGAACGGGAGCTAAATTTGTAAAGCTTGAACAGAGATGGAACTACTGGGGTAAAAAATACATACATCGAGAGGACAGGGGTGGAATTACGGCATGGAACAAGGAACGGAAATGATATTGGATGGAACATTTATCGTTTCAAAGGTATCGCGTGTACAGCCGTAAAACTAAACGACGTCATATGTTCAAACATTCAGCAAAATTTGAGTTAATTAACTCTACCCGAAGCGGTAAACCTTTTCAAATACAATCAGCACAAAGAGATGGAACATTCTAGCTTTTATTGTATTATAGTGAACACACCATGAGGTAAATCCTATTATTGGACATATTGTACGAATATGATCATTCAAAACACGTCCTTTTTTATTAACATATAAAGATTTTTGGTTACGACGATTACTGGTTCGTCTCTTTAAATTTTTAAGTAAATTATGAATTATAAGTAGATCGTGAATCATAAATCACAAATAAAGAAAAAGTATATAGTTTTTTCTTTTCCATTTTTGACTGTGTATGGGAAACAAAAATTACTCCATATTTTCGCAAACACCCTGTTGATTAATTAATAATCTGTTTGTAGACATTAAAATCCCTTGTAATTTTTAATAGCCACCTATTGTAAAATTTTTTATATAAAACTGAAAATGCAAAGTTTACATAAGTTCCTCAAATGAATAAATATAATATGTTTTGAACCATTGTACTAAACACTAGTTCACTGATTTATTTTTTGAAAATGCTTAGAGAGGAACTATTTAAACTTAATACAAAATACAGTTCTATATTTGTTTTATTATATAGCTGAGGTCCAAACTCCAAACGAATCCATCAATCAGTACTGACTCTCACATGACCATGTGTACAAAAAATTTAAACAAACTAGCCAACAAATGTACACATGATGTTTGTTACAATAAAATTTCCTCTGCAAAACTTTCTATCAGTTATTTCACTCTGTCCATCAGTTGTCAATTTTTCATGAATTTTTTGTACTCAAGGTCACAGGAAGGACATAGTAATATAAGTTGAATTCATCTTGATACCAGCTATTACTTTGTGATGATGGAAATATGTTGTTCCGTTAAAAAAACTTCGATGCCCTTGAAATCTTAGAAAAAATGACCTTTAGAAAAATTTCTTAACCGTCATAATATTTGTCTCTTTTAACAGAATTCTTCTGATATTTTTTATTATAAAAAATAGACAAGAGGTGGGATATATTGTGAGTGGGATACACTGTAGGAGATTGGGAAAATTCGGTATGCATGAAAGGGTGCTTGTCCTTAGGTAAGATCCTTTCAGGAAGTGTACTTACGAAGACGGTGCATGCATTGCTGAAGCAATGGGGAACATCCTCCAACCCTTATGTCTTATACCCTTAACGGCCAAACTTATGGCGCACCCTTCAACTATGGTGAAGCTCGTAACTATCGTGCGAGCATCGTATCAAATACCGATTAAGCAATAAACTATAGAATTTAGTTTTAAAAATCCCTCACGTGGTGTGTAATTAAAATCAGGCAATGACGAGTATGCACGTCCAAAAAGTGAAAATAATTCGTTAACGTCAACTGCAAATAAAGTCGTGGATTGACAATATGTTTAGGTAAACAATATGATATATTTATTAGTATTCTAGATTTAAGTAATTGGTACTTTTGAATTTTTTCGTGATTTTGAAATTTGGGATGTTATGGATCCAGAAATGTTGGAATTGAAAATTCGGAAATCTGAAAAATTACAATTTTAGATATTTAGAAGATTGTTAATTGAAAATTTTGAGAACTTAATAATACAGAAAATTGTGCTTTTATAAATTAAGAACAGAATATTTGCAATTTGCAATTTTGAGAATTTTGTGTTTCAACGATTTAGGAATTTTATAATGTAGAGATTTGGGAATTTAAGAATTTCATGATTTAAGGATTTCGAAATGTAAGAATTACACAATTTAAGAATTTAGAAATTGAAGGCTTTCGAAATTTAAAAATTTCATTACTTAGGGATTCAGAAATTTAAGAATTTTATAATTTAACAGTTTAAAAATTTTTTAATTTCATAATTTAGAAAATTTGAATAGGAATTTGAGAACTAAAGAGTGTAGAAATTTAAAAGTTTGTAAATCTGTAAATTTGAAAATTTAGAATTGGAATATTTAGAAATTTAGAAATTGTGTAAATACACACCTAAATTTTACAAATCTATTGGAATCAGTCCTGGTGTTAATATTCATTTGCGTATACAGTTATGGCGACAAAAGTTTATGGGTATTGCCGTACCGTGATACCAGTGGCATTCACTTTTATTTACTTTATAGTATGAAAAATATACAGATTAAATTTATGGTGCTGGTCACTAATAATCTTCACAGAATTCAACATGATAGTGCTTAACGCATTCGATCCGGGGTAGCAGGTGCAGCTCGACTGCAATAAAACAATACTGTGAAAAATATTTCCGAATCTACAAAATACACCTCATACGGTCCTAACCTAACATATTTGCTCCACATTATTCCTCCACTTTTATATTTATACAATTTTACAATTCAAATATAACCATATGTCTTAAAACACAGCCGATACTGAAGTTTTCAAACTGCCAAATTTCTGACTTCAAATTCTTACATCCTCAAATTTCCATGATTTACTATTTTTCGCAGTTGAGATACAAAGTTGAAACACACATTGTTTTTTTACAAGCTATCTAACATATCAGAAGTCGAATTTGATTTACGGGTACTTCTTACCCTCTTTGAATTTTTTTACACTGTTTATCTTGAAAGTGGCGCAAGTACACCATAGCTTGAAATTATTTATTTTTAGTCGAATATATTATGGTACAATTTAGCTCCGGCAAATTTTAGTAATACCTTATAAGTTTTAGTTTCTAATAATTACTCGACAAAGTCAATACAGTTTTTGTTTTAGTATCGAGGCACACAACTTCAACAACAATTTTACTTAACAATTTCACTGTTATTTGAGAATTCTTGAAACTTCCAAATGATATCTTCGACTCTCTTCTTTAATTTAACATATTATTAACCACACGTCTTTGCTATTTTACTTATTTACACTATATGTCTTCACTTTTCGTCTTCCGAATCTATTCTAACAGTCACGTGTCAACCGTCGCGGACCGGTAACCGACTCGCGCGTCGTAAATTACCGAAGACTACCGAATCGTTCCGATTCGTATACGATCTATCGGAGACACACGGTCGTTCTTTTTTGACGTTTATGTTTAAGAAAAGTTAATTACGAATTAATGTTATAATTTATCACCATTTCAAGCTTCAAGAGTTTCGAAACTTTATAAAGCTTCGGATTCCAGTTTCGAGAATTGCAAAATTCGATTCGAACGCGTCTCTACTTCCGAAATTTCCATGGTTTAAAATTCCTCGCAGTTGAGATACAAAATTGAAACACACGTTGTTTTTTTACAAGCTATCCGACATATCAGAAGTCGAATTTGATTTAAAGGTACTTTTCATCCCGTTTAATTCTTTAATCTAATTTTACCGTGCACAGCTATCTTTAGCCTATATTTATTTTTCTCGATAAGACTCGATAAAATTGTTGAAACGGAAGAGCATCCAAGGTCAAGCTGGTCCGAGTCTTTCAAGGAGCATTGTTTTCGTTGCTCGTTCGAGGGCTCTACGCGGATTGTCCGATTTGCAACCCCTCGGGTGTTCGCACACGCTTAATATCAAAGAATTTTGCTGGTCCGTAGCGACAGAAGCGAAAGAAGGGGGCAACAAAGAGAGGAAGGCACGCAGTTTTGGGAAAAAGCGGCCGGATGGTAATCTTTCCTTTGGCCGATGTGCAGGATCACGCGCCACCGCGTTCGCATCCCCTCGTCCCTTCATATAGACATTCCTTTCTTCTGTCGGTCCTTCCTCTTCCTGCTACATCCTGTCTTTCGCTTCTGACTTCTTACACGACCGCTAACAACTACTCGCTACCTTCTACTGCGTTCTTCAAATCGAATCAGCTCGGTTCCTATTATTTCCTGCTGCTTTCACGTCGAACCTTGTACGCTACCTCTGTAAATAAGGTAAATGTGCTAGTGCTTGAACAAGTTTTGGTAATTAATTGACTGGGAATTTTGTTAATAATATTGATGACTATTCTGAACGGTTGTACTAATGAAAATTATGTTTATGTGGATATAGAGTAATGTTCAATGCTTAGGAAATAAGTATGTACATGAGATCGAATGATTAAACGAATCAGCCTTAGTTAGTTTTATTACATTACTAATATTTATTTTATTAAAATATGTTTTGTATTTTTATTCGTTTATGTTAATAACTATAAAAAAATATAATTCTATTTATTCTTAAACTCTTCACAATATGAACATAACCTAAAATTTTGTAATATACTTTTTATAATTTATTTTTATATTATAAAGTCGCATAAATTCTTCAAAATGCCAAAGAAAAAAAATTACACACAAAAAGATATTTGTGCAGCAGTAAAAGCCTTCAGAACGGATACTTTATTAGAAGTTGTCAGTGAAAAGTTTTATGCGCAAAAATTAATTCAGGAGAAAAAACCCACTGTAATTGATTAAATGAATTTATTACAAATAAAATATTTCCATTCCACAAAATATTACCAGCTTGATTTCCTTTATTAAATGATGAAAATGAATTAATGCATGTTTAGTATTTGGGACAGAAACAATTAATGACTAGTACATGTTATGAATATTGTTAAATTACTGGGCTGTGTGAACATTTTCTGATTTTAATCAATTTATAACTTCTTTTTTCACTTTTTTGTTTAACATCACAGGTTTCAATTAATTTGAAACCTTTTTATGTTCAAATACATAAATTTACTAATTCTAAAATTGTCAGGTTTCTAAATTAGCAAATTCTCAAATTTTGGTGCTTTGTCATTTTTTTCAGTTTTGAATTCTTAAGATTTCCTCATTTTCAAGTAAAATTCATAAAATTCTAAATTTCAAAATTTTCAAATCTCCATATCTTCTAATTCTTAAATCCCTAAATCTAGGGATTTAGGAATTCTCAATTCTCTAAATGTAAAAATTTTCAAATTTGTAGTTTTGAAATTTTTTAATTCTTCAAATCCCAACATTCCAAAATATCCAAATCCCTGAATTTTCAAATACCACATTTCAATTTCCAATTTCGAGTACTCAATTCTAATTTTTGATTAATAATTCTGTATTCTTAAATTCCTAAATATCAAATTCCAAATTTTCAAATCCTCACATCTGCAAATCTTAAAATTCTCAAATTTATAAATTAAATTTCAAAATTTTGAATCTCTTAAATCCTCTAACAACAAATTCCTCAAATTTCATACTTTTGAAATTTTCAAGTTCTACAAATTTCCTAAAATTCCTAAAATTCCTACAATTCCTAAAATACCTAAAATTCTTAAAATACCTAAAATTCCTAAAAATTCCTAAAATTCTTCAAATTCCTCACACTTCCAAATTGCTAAAAATTTTCAAAATTCATAAAATGTTAGGTATTCTTAAAATTCTTAGAGTTCTAAAAATCGTGGAAATTTTCAAATAATCCGGAGTCTAAAAAACTCAAAAATCCTCAAAATCCCAAAATATCAAAGTCCCTAATCCCAAACTTCCAAGTACAAAGATCAAAATAAATCCGAAATTTCCAGACCCAAAAATTCCAATTCCCAAATCCCACATACCATACTCCAAGTACTAAACCTATTCCCAAATTCCAAAGCCCAATATCTGAAAACAAAAACCTTGCGATCTCCCATGTGCAGTTCGTGTCCGAACACACTCAAACCGCCGAAAGAATATTCCTTATCTTGAAAATCAGAATACATTAATTATCGCGAAGTTCCTGAAATTTCACGTCCAAGAAGTTGCAGCATGCACGGAGCACGATTCGCGAAATAAAACGGAAATAAAGGAATCGAGAGGTACAGAAGCAGAGAAAGATATAGAGAGAAGGGTGAAGGCAGAGAGGGGTCGGGGAGAGAACAAGAGAATAAGTTTGGCCAAGTGGCTCCAGGTCCTGTTGTGTAAATGAGGGATCGTAAAGAAAGCTACACCATATCAGCTACACCTCGGACACCTACTGAAACGTGGCCGCTACTTGGACCCCCTGCCGCACGGCGTCCCTTAAATCACGGCTGTTTGTAATTAAGTGAATGAATGGCCTGTATCAGAGTTAATATTTGCGACGTGACGTATGACGCTGCCACAGAGACAAATCCCTTATATATCATCGCTACGCTTTATATAAGTGGCTCTCTTCGCGATTTAACCGCTCCTCTAGACCGAAGTACTGTTGCATGTTCCAGCGGTGCCGATTGCCTCGTAATTTAACTTTTCTAATGTTTCGACATCGAACGTCGATCGCAAACTACTCGCAGGTTGCTCACCGATTTCGTTCACCTTCATGTATCTTGTCAAGGACAACATTATAAACAACTTTAATGTATACACGATGGGGCATTTATATGAGAACATCTAAATATTTCCGTTACTACAATATAATATATTGCTTATTATAATATATTACTTATTATATTGTAGTATAATAATGTAGTCTTAAGTATGTAATGTAATGTATCTTATAGTATGTGTTTTAAGATCTGTGTGAAGGCACTTGTATGATTATAATTTGCAAGCGTTGAAAACTGTGATAGGCTCGAACAGTTAAAATTTTGTTTAAAGTAAATAATACCGCAATTTGGATTTATCATAAATCAATAATTGGGTTTTATACAAGTTCCTGAATTTGTGTGTTATTTTTAAGCCATACAGTACTTACTATATAATATTATTATAATGTATAATGTTGAGGTTATTTATAGATAGCAATATACGCAGCAGGTGAAAAACAAGAAAAAACATATATTGGTTTATTTCAAATTATATACATTTAAACATTAACGGAAATTCTATTTTGCACGCTGAAACACACTTTGGTTGGCTAGGACGATCCGATTGTGACTAAAAAAACTGCTGTTGCCTGATGTAAACATGTTTATACAGGGTGTCCCGCGACAGGTGTAAGTCCCTGAAAGGGGTTGTAGAGGACGTCATTCTGAACAAGATTTTCCTTTGCAAAAATGGGGTTTGAAGCTTCGTTTTCAAATTATTAAGGAAAAACACGGACCAATCAGAGCGCAAGGATTACGCGCGCCGAGAAGCGGGAGCGACAGCTTCGAGCCTTGCAGCTGAGCGCGATCATGATCAAGTGCCTACGCGCCGAGACAGTCTAAACGTTTAATAAGAAGCCCTTACGACAAAACTCAGTTAAATAATGAACAGAACAGTTACAATTAATGTTCATTTATTCATTTTTCGTGAATACGTATAAACAAATTTGAATCAGACTCACCTATTGTTTAAAAATAATCCTGTTCCAGTAAAATTGTGTTTCTATGACTTCATCGATCCTAATCTTTTGTAAAAAGACACACTGCACAATATCTAATGTCACAACCTAGTCAATGAGATTATTTCACTTCACTGTCACTGCTAATTGGTATTTTTAACTGTAATATTCTGCTGCCACTGTTCACTAAGTTCCTAATGAAATAATCACAGATAAAGAACGCGAATGAAAACGCCTGAATGATAATTCGTAAATAATTTTAGCGACTTTTTATTTTCTCTTCGATGTTGAACACCCGACGATCTGTCCTAAACTGCCGAACGCAATGCGATGAACATCTTTGACTGGAAATTTAGACAACAGTCCCTTGCAAGAAGGACATTTGACATTCAAACGAAAGTGAGAGTATGCCTTTCTTTATAAAAAGGCGAAAACCGTTTTTGCCTTTTAGAAAGGGAAAGGGACAAGGTTTTTCTCGGATGCATATGAAGCGACCGTCGAGCGAGCAAAACGGAGCCGTTTAATTATTTTATGATTCTTTACCTGGACGGTCCGAACGGCCGAAAACGATGTCCAGAATTCTCACTTTCTTCAAACTCGGCACATTTGGAGTCACGATCGGCAGTTTAGGACAGAACGTTCGAAGCGAAACGTTAAAGAGAAAAAATCACTGAAATTATTTTCGAATAATCGTTCACGCGTCTTCGTTTGTTCATTCATCGTTATTACATTAGGAAATTAGTGAAAAGTGACAACAAAATATTGCAGTGATCAGTGATAATAAAAAATAATAGTGAAGTGAACCGGCTGTGATATCAGCTACTGTGGGTTACGTATTATTTTTACGAATAGTTAGGATAAATGGAACGATCTAATTACGAGGATCCATTTTCAATCAAGCAAGATTATTTTCAAACAATTGGTGAGTCCTATTTTAATGGTTAATAAGTTTTGTGTAAATTTAAAATTACAGAAATTTAATTTGCTCGGTTTCTACTAATTACACATAACTAATTCCGTTCCTCCTTCATAAGGAATGAGTAAATGAACAGTACTTTCAATTATTCTGTTCATTATTTAACTGAGTTTCGATGTAAAGACTTCTCGTTAGACGATAGACTATTCCGAGGCAAAGGCACTTGATCGCGCTCGCGCTGAGCAGCCAGGCTCGAAGCTATCGCTCCCGCTTCTCGGCGCGCGTAATCCCTGCGCTCTGATTGGTCCGTGTTTTTCCTTGATAATTCAAAAACGAAGCTACAAACCCCATTTTTGCAAAGGAAAATGTTGTTCAGACTGACGTCCTCTACAACCCCTTTCAGGGACTTACACCTGTCGTGGGACACCCTGTATATACAGGCAGGACTCTAGAATGTTCGAGACGTTACTATAAAGACAAACGACAATTTTGAATATCCCGAACATATAATGATATATTACTTATTATGTTATTATATGAGCCACTAATTTTGAAAGTGGGGCAAGTCCATTTTTTGGTTATTGTAAGATATTTAAAGGTTTGCATTTCAATGTATTTAAAAATATTGCTAAGCACTAATAGACGAATATTTTGTATTTTCTGGTCTTAGATAATGTGTATTTATTCTCTAATAGTGTTTAAGGCGCTGGCTAAGAAAAATAAATGTTTTATTCTAGCATTAGTGTCGCACCAATACTGTTTACGTTCGGTCGTTCGAACGTTTTCGTCGCCCGCTACTTATCGGCAAAGTTCGGTCAAGGTCGGAACTACTCGGCGTAAGCGAAGATTCAAGCCCGAAAGAGCTTCTAAGAAAAATTGAAAATATATTAGTATAGAGATATAGAACAGTAAAATTTTGAAATAAAGAAATTTACATACTTTCTATCCTTCAAATTTTTTAATTTAGGAAGTTCAAATTCATTTGCAAGTTTGGTAGTTTGAAGATTAATTTTAAAAATTCTTTAATTTGGGACTTTTAATTTAGAAACTTACGGACTTAGAAATATAAGAATTTTAAGCGTTTCAACTTAAAAATTTTCAAATTTAGAGATTTGAAAAAATACAATCAATAAACTTTCAAGTTTAATAGCATAAGAATTGAGAAACTTAGAAGTTCTGCAGTTCTTAATTTTTTAAATTTAGAAACATTGACGTACAAAAAATTCAAACTTCCAACTTTTCTAAGTCTATCTTTAAATTTAAAAATTTTATATTTGTTGACTTTTAAATTTTGTAATTTATGAATTTAGAAATTATTAATATGGAAATTTCTAAGTCGCCAAATTTAAAAAAAGTAGAATTTGAGAAATTTGGAAATTAAAAAATTCAAAATCTACGAACTTAAAAATCTAGTAATTAAAAAATTGAGAAATTTAGAAATTTCCAAATGTAGAATTGAGAAATTTACAAATTTATATAGTCAGAAATTTGAAAATTTTGAATTCAGAAATTGAAAAATATAGAAATACAGAAATTTAAAATCCCAAAATTAAAAAATTGCGAATTAAAAATGTAGTTTGTAAATTATAAAGTTCAATAGACTCAATGTTTACAGTGTCCATATATTTGCATCATTCAGAAAAATTGCTAAACACGTATAATATGATAAAAAATAGAAGAAATATTCTTCTCAACATTTCATCAATTACTAATCGCATTCGTTAAAGAAAACCCGTTACTTGAAGCTAAAATATTGGCTACTAATAGCTAATACTGCAGATATACCGAACACACCTAGTTACGTACGTGTAATACTTTTCTCGTCAGTGCTAACGAGTTAATTTCAAAAGCAATTACGTCTTCCCACCGGTGAACAGATTTATGCGAATTCTTGACAGAATCATTTTCAACAGGAAGTTCATACAACGTCTTCGGTATATGCATATATAATAGAAGAAAAATAACATACTTGATCATAGTTTTGCTTTCTCGTCCATATAATAATGACTTCTTATGTTGCATATATTTTACTACTTACACAATCATTCTTGATGTATTGTCAATCTACAATTTAATAATCAACTGCTTTTAAACAATTTTTCTTTATAATAATTCAAATACAAGAATTTTTGGCTAAAGAGACAACACTGAGATAATGGTACTTGATCGTCTCAGTCTTTTAAATCAAAAGATAATGAAAAAAATAATGTACAAATTTACAAATAAGAATAACTGAATTCGACAGATGGTTGCTGAAACAAATTTTTGTGAAAGTAGGAAAAATTGCAAAATTTGAATGCTTATATTTTTTGTACAAATTTGAAATTTACAAAATTAGAATTCAAGGCAAGTAAGAATAATAAAAAATTACATACTAAACATACTAAAAATTCATATTAAAATATTAAGAAATCAGTCTTCTATTAAGTCAGCTAAGAATAATAAAAAATCAGTCCCTTAAGGCACAGAAAAATGATAAATTAATTCTCGACATTAGATACTGCATTAATTAATCTAATCTGATATCATGCTGCAAAATGATGTTGATATTTATATGTAAAATGGTTTAAAATTAGGCACTGATATCCTTATGTGTCAAAAGACCTCATGGTAGAAATAAGTATACTATATGCACATTTTTAGATCTAGAGCTGGAAGAAAATGATATCGCTGAATTAATTTAACAACCATTGTATGAAAAGTCAAAAAATGAATTGTGGAGAAAAGATTCAACTTAGAGAATAATTTTAAGGTAAAATTTGAAAGGTGTCTATTGACACCTCTTGGTAGAAATAGTATTAATATAGCATAATATCATATAGTTTGTGTAACTTAATCATGTTATAACTAGAACACTTCACCCACGAGTTCTCCTTTATCACTTTCCAACTTTATGATCCTCCACGTCTCAGTACATCAACGAAAACAGCTTAGCATGATTGATTTTTGTAAGTAAATGATGCACAGAAATTGTGATTTGGCTGGAAAATAGAGAGAGCAAAAATCTCTACCGGACAAATTAGAATAGACATTCGTTTTTTCTTCGCCGAAGGTTCTGAAACTCACGAATGTAGCCGTTTCCTTTTTGGCCGGATTCGAAGGACACGGAGCGTAAGAGAGGCAGCGAACAAAAGAAGAAAGAACAGGAGAAGGGGACGACAGGAGGAATCCAAGGATTTACTGGCCCAAAACGAGTCGTCGTCCATTTGCCAATGTAAATCCACAGAAGCTCCACCGAATCTTTTTCTCTATGGTGCCGCGGTTGACCCGCTGTTTCTCGCCGCAAGGTGGTCACTTTGCCAGATAAAGAAGATAAGAATGAAGCAGAAGAAGACCGACGAGGGAAAGGACGAACGAGGTTGTTGCCCAACGAAACATTTTTTATGAAGTACTGCAGTGGCCAAAGAGTTTTGATGTTTTTTTAAGGAGATATTCGATTACGAATCTTATTAAACACTATGTGTACTAATTATTTTTTCAGTGTATGAGAATTATCATTGATCATCGTTTGATCAATACAGACTTTTTGGAATAATTCAAAATAATTACGGAATTGGTAAATTTCCATATTTATAAATGTTGTTCTTAAATTTATAAGTTTTTGAAAGTTCTAAATTGCAAATTTTTTAATCTCGAGATTTCCAGATTAATAATCCTCAAATTCTCAAATATTATATTTTCTAAATTTCTAACTTTTAAGAAGCTGAAATATCCAAATGTGTAAGTTCCTAAATTTCCAGCTCTCCAACCATTAAATTCTCACATACTACTTTTAAAAATTCCTACTTTTTAAAATGTAAATTTCCAAATATTTAAATCTCCAATCCTTCAATTCTCATATATTACACTTTTCAAATTTCCTACTTTCAATAACTCAATTTTCCAAATATTCAACTCTTCAAATTCCTAACTCTCCAACCTTAAAATTCTCCAATATTACTTTTTTTAAATTTCCCACTTCTCAAAAGCTCAAATTTTCAATTCTGTAAATCTCCAAATTCCCCGCCCACCAATTCCCAAATTCTCACATGTAACATTGTTTAAATTTCCAAATTTCCAGGTCACAGAATAAAATAAATTGCGTGGAAAAAATCTGGAAGACCACACACCTACAATGGCAAAGAATAGCATATCACTTACCAGGAAACATGCTTGTTAAAGTTCCACACTTTCTCCCCGCAATCCACGTTATGGACGATATCGTTATCCCCGCGAGACAATAGCGATATCTGCTTGTGCATCAAGACGAAATACAACACCAGATAGTAACATTATTATCACAAGGAATCATTAAACCTTCTACCTTACCCGAACAATTCTTTTTTATGGACTGTACCGAGGGAACAAGCGTTGGCGTATGGTAATACATTTTCGTGAGTGATAAGCATCCATTCAC
>CM072798.1:3255019-3302460 GCA_036983795.1 Megachile lagopoda | reverse complement strand
CCTGAGTTATATTACCATTAAATTATTAATTTATACCAAGTTAAATTGGTATTAATCAGTGCAATAATGACAGATATCGTTACTTTGTTGTAGGTAAAAAAAAGTTTCCTTCGGACCCATCTTGCTGTCCAGCATGTGGAGTCACGGTAAGGCCACAGGAATTGGAGCAACATTTTGCCCAAGAACTCGATCGACTTTACAAAATATCCTCGGCATCTTCGCGGGCACGAGCATCCCGGTCGAGTTTGCCTCCAGGACATCCCCAAGATCACCCACATGGACCTATGCTGCACGCACCATCGGCAGCCGATGGTACGCCTCATGGACGATGGGAGACTTACAAAAGGATTAAAGCTAATCGACAGGTAAATAAATTCATGAATTTTAGAATTTGAGAATTATGTAATTTTGGTAATTTAGAGTTTTAGGGTTTTAAAGTTTTAGAGGTTTAGAGTTTTACAATTTTAGAGGTTTAGAGTTTTACAATTTTACAGTTTTAGAGTTTTAGAGTTTTAGCTTTTTAGATTTTTAGAATTTTAGAGTTTTAAAATTTTAGAGTTTTAGAGCTTTAGAGTTGTGGAATTTTAAAGTTTTAGAGCTTTAGAGTTTTAGAGTTTTAGAGCTTCAGAGGTTCAGAATTTTAGAATTTTGAAAGTTGAGAATTTTAGAAACTTTTAGAAAGTCTGGAGGATTAATCATTTGAATGTAATTTAGAGATGTAGAAACTTGGAGGTATTTGAAATTTGACAATTTAACAACCTTGCTAATTTAAGATTATTCAAATTTGCCAGTTTAGGTTAGGTCTCCTATAAACTAGAAAGTTTGAAAAAATTGAACATTTAGAAATTTGAGCTATTTGACCACTTTAATTCTTTCGCGAATATTAAAACCATACTTAAATCACCGTCAATTGTTGTGTACAGAGTTAATAATAATTATAAAAGTTAACCTAAATTGAAGTACAAAAGAATACAACTTCATATCCGTCGTCTCTTTCTCGTTTCGCACAGGCTAGAATTCGTGTGAAGAATCGAAAAAGAAAAGCGGACGAGCCTTCTTGTCCGGTTTGTAGCGAGAGATTATCTGGTACCCCGGAGGAGTTGAATCAGCACGTCGAAAGGTGTCTGAAGAAACATAATAATGGCAATCCTGCGAACCAAAACAATTTGGACGAAGAAGAAGTGGATGTGGAAGGCGACGCTGAAACTTTTGAGGAATATGAGTGGGCTGGACAAAGAAGAGTGCGAGCAACCTCGATGCTCGTCGGTGGATTTTCTGGTGAGTTTCTTTTATTCTTCTTTTCGCTATATCTGCAGTTACAAGCAAATCTGGATTCCCTGGAAAAATTCAAAAGTTTGACAATTAGAAAATTTGAAGGCATGGGGTAATTTGGAAATTTCAGAATTTAAAAAATTTTTAAATTTAGGGTTTTGAAAATTTAGTGATTTGGAATGTTGGAAAATTGGGAATTTGGAAATAATAATTTTGGAAACTTGCAAATTTTAGAATTTTGAAAATTTAGAAATCTGGAGATCTGAAAGTTGAGCGATTTTGAGTTTTGTAAAGTTGATAACTTACTTGAGATTTTAGGATTTGGAGTTTTGCAAATTTGTGAATTTCAAAATTTTGCAAGTTGAGGAATCTAAGAGTTTGAAAATTCGACAATTGAAATTTTGAAAATTTCAGAATTTTGTAAATGTAGAAATTTAGAGATTTGGAATTTTGAAAAACTGGGAGTTTCAAAATTGGTGTTTTGCAAATTTGCAACTTGCATTAATCCTTGACTCAAGCTACTCGTTTGCGAAAAGTAACCGAGTGATAATGAGTTTCGAACACGTTTAAAGCCGTAGGTTTGGCGACATCGAGCAATCGTTCTTCCGCTGGCGGAAATGGCGGATCGAATCAACAGGAGGACGAGGACGTGGATCTGGTGGTTGATGGTGACGACGTTGCCGAATTCGGACCGGCACAATATTCCGAGGCCGACGTGATCACGCCCCGTATGGAGGGCACGCCGAGAGAGCAAAAAGAAAGAGACGCTCTTCGAGAAGCCGTCATTTCCCCGAATGCGCCAAATACACCACACACGCCACATACGCCGCACGCGTCACATACACCCGATCAAATCGGGCAAAATTTGGTCGAGGTGAAGCCTGAACCGGGAACCACCACTTCCCTGGGTCAAAACGAGCAGGAAGAAGTCTCATCTTCGCCCAAAAGGGACGGTGACACGCCGGTGATCGAAGCCCTCAAGGGACGAATTCGGGAACTGGAGGCTGAAATGCGCAGCCAACCATTCAAGTGTCTTATCTGCATGGTGAGTTAACGTTAATTATACTACAGTTAATATACTACGTTGCATTGACCCTTTGCACTCGAAGATATTTTTGCTGCTTCAAGATATCAACCTTCATTTTTAGTTAAAAAATTTGCTGACTTTTAAATTTCTCTACTATTATTTGCCACTATTGTTTGTTCTGCTATGTTCATACATCGTATGTATAATACTGTAGATTTAGTTAAACAATATTTATTATAAATTGTTGTATTAAACTGAATGGTGAATGTGAGTCACCTTTCCAGTGCAAAGGGTTAATATACTATGAAGGTACATTTTTAATAATCTTTTGGTAAGAAATTATAGTCAGTTCCTTAACCCAGTTATGATCATTACCTAACTCCTTGCCATATTTTGATGAGCTTCACTCGTGACGCATTCACAGTTCAAATATTATAAACCTGACTCGAATTTTGTAGTACCATTCAATTTGAAGTTTAAGCAAAGTGTAGATAAAGAAAATTGTGGTTTATTTATGTTCTCAGGAGCAATATAAAAAGCCGGTGACTTCTGTCTGCTGCTGGCATGTACATTGTGAGCAGTGCTGGTTACACACACTGGTAAGTTATAAATTAAGTTATTTTTATAATACACTTCTCTTGCGCACCATTTACAGTTAGACATTCTAAACTGTTTTTAAATAGTACATATCTGTCATGGGATCATTTATAATTTGTGTAGCAATTCATTTTTAATAATGGTAGCACCATCGTTTAAAGAAAATTCTAACACTTCAGATTTTATGAATTTATTCTGTGACAGATTATTGATAATTTTAAAAATAAGCAATTTTGAATGAATTTTATTTTATCAATAGGGACTTTTGATAGATTATTTAAAACAACCACATAAACTTGTTCAAAATTATTTGCAAATAAATATGGACCAAGTAATGGAAAAGAAAATCATTGGATCATACTGCAAAATTATAAAACAAAAATAAAGGAAAATAATATAATGTCGCCAGTTAGAAATACAAAAGCAAGTGGAGAATTTGGTACCACATTCCAAAATGGCAGTTTCTAACAAATGATTTATTGTCACACATCTAAAATTTCGTTTCTTTTTACTCCATTTGACGGTACAACAAGAAACGTTTCGAAAAATTGTTGTTGTGCCATTTCAGGGTGCGAAAAAGCTGTGTCCACAGTGCAACATGATAACGTCACCTTCAGACTTGCGACGTATCTACATGTGAATGGAATCGTGTGCCAAACGAGAGGTCATCGATTGCTCGGAATAACCGGTGAAGAAATCGGTATCTGTAAAATCCTTCTAGGTGTTCGAGCCGTGTAAATATCTGTACATACTTGTGCGTCCCGCTAAACTGAACAAAAAACTAAACTCCTTTAGATTCACCATGTACCGTTACGCACTGTAGCGTTAGTAGATTAAACCGTGAAAGGTGCGCGTGAATTCGTATCCCGATCGAACGGATCACCTAAATAAATTAGATTATGTTAATGGAAGTAATCTGATTTGTGGATAAACTTATGAAAAATACTCATACCTGATAACCTTGACCTTAATATATGTTGTCAGGATGACCCTCAGAGTAACCTTCACAAAAATTTAAACCTCCGATCACTGGTTATTAAAAAGTTATTAATAAAAGAAGATTGAGAAACGTACCGTAATTTTTCCAGGAATCTAAACTTTGTCGTAGGAAGTGTGGTTATGTTTGTTATTTATTTTAATATTCAAATCGATGTATAGGCTGAGAAGTTGCAAAAAATCTAACCTCACTTTTTCTATACGACAGGTATCGACTGTAGTAGTTCAAACTAGGTTATATCATCCAGACATTGTAGGTTAATTTCGTTAACGTTAGTTTGGATTAGGTTTTCTACAAAAAAGGAAATAGATTAGTTCTATTTCAGTTCAATTTATTATACTAAATTATAAACGCAAATTCGGTATGTTAGGTCATAGTTTTGTTATACGAAACATAAGGTACAAACCACAAAGTGATTTTAGTGCCGCCTTAATTCTAGAGTTGTTTCACTATGTCCCTGTTTTATCCATAGACTATCCCTGTTTTTTGAAAATGAATTTACTTTCTACCAAATCATGCATCTAATAATATATGAACGGAGACCGATTCGTCCATACTAGTAACGATTACCTTTGCTATTGGTTAATAGACTGATTAATTTAGGAAATCGGGGATGCAGAAAATCGCGCGCAATTTAAAATTCTTTAAACTGAATTTTGTTCGTAATCAACAACAGCGATGAGAGTAAACTTATAGCTTCAATATTTTAATTCAAACCCATAGACGAAATATAAAGTACATTAAGCAAAGAAATCTTTAAGATTAGAAGGGAAGCGGTAGAAATTCAGTAGTAGTAAATCGGTTAGTATCGGATGCATTCGGTTTGTGTCGGCTGAATAGCGTGGTGGGCGACAGGAGTGTCAGTACGGATCGTAGACGTTCTTTTTGTCTAAACCGTCTTAAAAGCAAATTAAAGAGAATATATTTTAAAAGTGAATGAAATTAAGTGAAATCATTAGTTTTTGTATTGTGGCTGTGCAAATCATAAGAAACACGGAGATTATGAACAGTTGAAGAAAGAAAATGTGAGTAAGATTATTGCATTTCATACGTAGGCATAGATATGTAACTAACAATTTATGTACAGAATTTTCAATACATATTCTTTTCTTAAAAATAGAAGTTTTTCAAATCTTTTTTTATTTTTATTCAGTCACATAATTTAATCCACTTACATATATGTTCTTTTCATAATAACCTCTATTGTCCTTTTCGATTGTATTTTGACATTTCGACCGTATAAGTCTATGATTTAGGCGGTTAAACATATCACGTGACTATCCGAATAGTGCCGAAGAGAAACGAAGTTAACCGATTTACTTTTTCCGTACTTCGGAGAGATTCAGATTTATAAGACACGGTTTTCAATCTTTTTTTGTTAATAATCTTTGTAAAAACTATAATCGGCAGTTTAATTCTTTTGAATGGTACTCAGAAACGTGACCTTGACAACATATATTAAGATCACTATATGTGGAACTTTTCAAAAGTTTATTCTGAGTCGTTTATAATAAAATTGATGGAAGTACATTTTTTAAGAAAATTTGATTTGTTACATTTTTCAGTCGTATGAAACAAAATCCTGAAAAATATAGGAAATAAATTTTTATTTTAAATGAACTTGCACCACTTTTATTATTAACGGCACAATTGTTGGCTTATTTCCTTCGTCTTTAGTAAACACTTGTGTTCTAGATTTATATTTAAATGAATTATATAAATTTATTTTATAAATTAAAACACGAAGTAGGTTTATTGTATCTTGTTACGGTTTTGAAGCACTCAACCCTTTCACGACCGTGGACGAAATATTTCGTTCTCTTTTCAACGAAATCGTCGAGATACGACGATTAAATTTTTGCAGTGTTATAAACGAGATATATCGCATGTATTTTATTGTCACGTCAGAAAATTTAGGATGCAAAATCCATTTGCGAGACATTTCGTCGGATAAAACTGTTGTTAAAAAGCATCATGAACGCAAGCTATCACATCTATTTCGTCGTATAAACTAGTGATGAACGGATCCATTCAATTTAGACAAATTTTTTAGTTTTCAAGTATGAAAATTTAAGATTGAAGGTAAGTGAGAATTTGAAAATTTTGAAACGTGGGAATTTGAAGATTTTGGAATTCACAGATTTGGAAATTCAAAACTTAAAAACAGGAATTTATAAATCTTAGGAATTTGGAATTTTGACATAAATTAAAAAATTTAGAAATTTGGACATTTTAGATTTCTTAATTTAGAAATTTTGGAATTAAAAAATTTGGAAATGTCGAATTTGGAGAATTTGAAAATTTGGAAAGTCGAAAATTCATGTGTATGAAAATTTACAAATTACAAAATTCGAGATTTTTGGAATTTGGAAATTTAAAATTCAAAGAATTTTAAGATTCAAAAATAAGGATTAAGAAATTTGGTATTCGGAAATTTGAGATAAAATAATTTTGGAATGTCAGGATTTCAGGATTTGCAAATTTGGAGTTTTGAAAGTGTCAAAATTTAACTTTCAGCAAATTTGGGGATTTGATTTGCAAATTTATAAATTTATAAATATGAGAGTTCAAAAATTTCAATATTTAAAAATTTACACATTTAAAAAATTTCTAACATACAAATGTGGTAATTTAAAAATTTGCAAGTGGGCAAATTTATGAATATTTGAAAATGTTTAAATTTGAGTTTGAAAATCAGTGTCAAATGAAGATTTACATAACTACAAATTCAAAAATTTGAAACTATAAAAATTTTCAAATTAGGACTATAAAAATTTGGCAGTATGAAAATTTTCAAATTAAGACTATCAAAATTTGAAACTATGAAAATTTTCAAATTAGGACCTTGAAAATTTGCAAACTATGAAAATGTTCAAATTAGGATTTAAAAAATTTGAAAATTGAAGAATTTATAAATTATATAGAAATATATAATTCAAAAATTTGAAAATTGAGTGTCCAATACCTGCTCGTGTATACTTCATGCCTTCCTAGTTCCGTCACTGACATAAACGACCTGGTAGTTGCGAGATATTTCGTCTGAGGTTGCAGAAGGGGTTTTGCAGGATAAGTTGAAGTTTTCGATTTTCAGCGAAAGGAAGCATTAACTGAAATTCTACGGGATTGGATCGAATCTGATTGGAATCGAGAACTAACTCGCGCGTACCTGAATTTCTAGGTGTTACATACTTCGAAGGATTAGTGTCTACCTTAAATTCGCCGGATCTACTGTTTCTCCCTTAATCCTCTTCTCCGGAAGAGACTGTATCTGTGTCTACGATTCACTGCGTTCGATTCACCAGCAAAGGTATCAGACATTATACGCGTGTGCCGGATTTAACTACACTGTGGCCAATAAAGAATGGTGGAACAATTTGGATATATGGGGATTTAGATACTTAGGGATTTGGGAATTCGGGAATTTGCAAATTTGGGGATTTGAAAATTTGGGAATTTGAAAATTTGGGAATATTCGAATCTGGAATTTGGAAAGGGCAATTGGAAATTTCGAAATGTAGAAATATTGGATTTTGGAATTTTGAAATTTGAAAATTCGAATATATAGAAATTTCGAAATTTAAAATTCGAAAATATAAAAATTTTTGAAAACAGGAATTTAAGTATTTGAAAATATAGAAATTTGGAAATGCGAAAAAAAAACAAATTTTTAAATTTGAAAATTGGAAAATATAAAAATTTGGAAATTTAAAAATTCGAAAGTATAGAAATTTTGAAATAAGAAAATTCGAAACTGTAGACATTTTTTCAAAAAAGAATTTGAATGTACTAAAAAGAAGTCTTGAAATTTAAAAATTCGAATATATAGAAATTTCGAAATTTAAAATTCGAAAATATAAAAATTTTTGAAAACAGGAATTTAAGTATTTGAAAATATAGAAATTTGGAAATGCGAAAAAAAAAACAAATTTTTAAATTTGAAAATTGGAAAATATGAAAATTTGGAAATTTAAAAATTCGAAAGTATAGAAATTTTGAAATAAGAAAATTCGAAACTGTAGACATTTTTTCAAAAAAGAATTTGAATGTACTAAAAAGAAGTCTTGAAATTTAAAAATTCGAAAATATAGAAATTTTGAAATTTGAAAGTTTGAAAATATAAAAATTTTGAAATTTGAAAATTTTTAGATTTTAATATTTGAAAAATTAAACAAAATGAGGATTTGAAAACTTGAACATTTGGAAATTTAACAATTTAGAGATTTAGGAATTTGAGAATTTAGGGATTTGGATATTTGGGAAATTTTTATTTTCGAAATATAGAAATTAAGGAATTTTGAAATTTGTAAGTTTAGAAATGGGGAAATCGAGAAATTTTGAATTCTAAAATTCTAAATTTTTTGAAATTGGAGTTTTTAGAGATTTGAAAATTTGAAGAATTGGACAATTTGATATTTTGACAATTTACAAATTTGACACCTTGGAATTTTGAAAATTTAGTAATTTGCGGATTGGTCGCGTGCAGATTTGAACATTTGGAAATCTTAAAATTCGAAAATTTGCAATCTTTGAAATTTAGTAATTTGTAAATTAGTAATTTGTAAATTTGAAAATTTGATAATTTCGAAATTCAGTCATTTGGAAATTGTTTGTTTTTACAAATTTGAAAGTTTCAACGTATAATGATTTAGTAATTTGAAAGTTTAGAAATGAAAAAATTTTAAATCTTGGAAATTTAAAGATTTGGAAACTTGAGAACTTATGCATTTTGAAATTTTTTAATTTGGGTGTCTTCAAATTTGGATATTTGAAAGTTCAGAAATGTAGAGACTTCAAAATTTGGAAATTTAGGAACTTAAAAATGTTGAAATTTCGGAATTTTTTAAATTTTGAAATCTGAAACTTCAGGCAACTTGAAAAATTGGAAAAGTTGGGGGTTTGAAACGTATAACAATTTAGGAATTGGAAATTTGGAAATGTAAGAATTTACTGATTTGGAAGTTTCAAAATTTGAGAATTTTTGAATTTAAGGATCTACAAGTTCAGAAATTTAGAAATTTTTGAATTGAAGAATTTGGAAGTTTCAGAATTTTTGGAACTGTAAATTTGGAAATGTAGAAACTTCATGTTTTGAACATTTGTTAATTTTGGGATTTGAAAATTTAGAAATTTGGAACTGTAAAAATTTAAGGATTAAAAAATTTGTGGATTTGAGAATTTAGAGTGTTAGAAATTTAAAGATTCAAAAATTTGTAAGTATAAAATCTTGAAAAGTAGAAATTCGAGAATTTGCAAGTTTGGAAATTAAGAGATTTGTAAATTTGTGAAATTGTACACTTCAAAATCTGCTTATTTGGTAATTTTTAAATTTAAGTGTTTTTAAATATAAAAGACTGCACAAATGAAGACTTGGAAAATTTGTAAATTTGAAAATTAGAGAATATAAATATTTAATAATTTTGCAATTTGAAATACATTCCAAAATTCTAATTCTTAAATTTTTAACTTCTAAAGTTCTAGCTTTGAAAGCTGTATTGTAAGTGCCGCATTATTTCGAGAGATAGTTCAAAAATCCAACGCATTTCTAACTTAACCTAACCTAACTTATACTCCGCCATTCTTTTGCGAACACGTTGTACGATCGAGTGCGTTAACATTTCCAATTAAAGTTCCCTGCAACAAGAATCAAATGCAAATGAACTTTGAAAAAAGGTGAAACTGTAAATCTCTCATCAGAATTTGTTCAGTTCCGAATTGTCATCCAAAAAAACAAATATACGTTTGATTTTTAACGATAAGTATTATGCACATAGTATTTCTATACTTTTAGCAGTTCATGCGTTAGATTAGCGTGACAAGGCGACATTAATTCCCGAAAGAAAACCATTTTAATGTACAAACATGTAACTTTCATTTTATTCTAACGATTCATCTGAAAGATAGGCTTAATTCTGTTTTTGGATTTTGGAAAATCACGTGAGTGTAATGTAATTGATGAAAGGTACAGTAGAAAAGCAACGTGTCTGCGAACTGTGTACAATATTTCGAAACGAATTACGGAAATCCATGTCCAATGAATGTTATTTATTTCGATCGGTGATGATAGCTGAAAGTGGAAAGAAATAGAAATCTCTTAAAAAGACTTGTTGCTTATTTGACGAATTTTATCAGTTCGTTAACGCCTTCTACCTTCTTTAATGTGACAGCGTGACGGAGAACCTGATTTGCGAAGAAGATGGCTGAAGAACGGTTAGGTGAATCGAGTCGCAAGGCAAGATTCAAATTTTCGAATTCTAGATCTTGTAGTCATCGTCCTGTATCGTGCGCGGAATACTCTATCGAATCTTCAAGGGAAAAGAAAAAACGCTCGATCTTTTCTGTCGTAGAAACTCTTCTTACTGTTCTCGAATAATCTTTATCTTCTGCACTCGAAAAATGTTTAGTTTATTTTTCTTTTCACAGTACAGATGGCGTTTGAGTCTCGTTGAGACTCATTTTGCCAAAACACTTGAGAATTCTATTGAGAAGTGATCAATTATGAGAAGCGATTAATTGTATGAGAAGTGATCAATTTGTACTGAAAATACTGGATAAGTGCTTGTGTAGTTATTTTCATCAAAGATTAAATTTTAAGTGGGGTAATTTATGCAAAACTCAGCTCAGGGAGCGCCACTAGTACATACTAACCTAACATATTATAATAGCAGAATTTGTATTTATTTATATTTTCGTTTCGTTATTTGCTAATTATATTAAAATTAAAGTAATAAGACATGGGAATTATTTTGGAATAAGGAATAAATATAGTGGTAATATGAGAATAAAATTGTTACCATTGTGCAAGTATGGTAAAAGCTATTGACATAGGTATTACATAACCTTATGTTCTTTTTTATTTCTTAATATATGCTTATTATAAATAAAATTAAATGTTTAATTTACAGAACCGACAGTGGATTAGAAGTGTTTATTCAAAATAATTAAGATTAACTGTATACATATATTTATGTAATTGAATGTTTAATATTTTTGTATTTATTTTGTAACATTTTTCTAATGCTTTGAATCTAATATTGCTAATCAATGACATTTTGTATTGAAGCATATGCATGCAAAGCAAATTAGCAAGAGAAATTAATGTTGAAAAGAGCAAAATAATATTATGTGATAAATTTGTTTTGTTTGTAGATTTTAAATATAGTTAAATTTCTTGAATGAACTTAAACTATATTAAAAGAATTTAATAAAATTTTAAACAATCCTTATTATAAGTTTTGAACTATTTTATGAACAAATTTATTTAAAACAGTAATATATTTTTAATTATAATATAGATCATTTTGACTTTGCACAAAAAGGTAATATCATGAACTGTCAGTGTTACTTCTATATTTATTTTTTACTCCTACAGAAAATTATAGATATTTAATTAATATCCAACTCAAAGATTTATTATATCACCCAGTACTTTGATACTTAAACTCAAGAGAAAATATCTCATTGACAGGTAAGTTCTTCATTAATAATTTTAGGAAATATGTGAACTTAATTATGACAAATAAAAGTACAATACTGAACCACAGTAATTATTTTCAATAAATAAAATTTAGTAAAATAAAAACGTCTTTAACATGATTCGTTACATTATTAAACGAGTACTAGTGGCGCCATGAGTGACAAAAAGTTGCAATCGGGTTTCGTTATGAACTTAACATAAAATGCTGCTTATATTCCAAAATTTATTGTTGAATATGCATTAACTTCTAATAATAGAAAGTAAAATTATTTTTTTCTTGTACTGTGACTTTCTTGCACAATTAAATTAACAGTCAAATTTTGCAGGTCGCAAATTACAAGTTACAAATCACTCTTAAATGACAGTAACGAGGTTTTTAATAAAAATGAGTCAACTTTACAAATTACCTTGTCCTTTTTTATTTTTTGAGATTAATTGCAAATGCAAAATTGCAATGCAAAATTATTGTATAATTTCTTTCAGGAGTCTGATACATGTGTGAACCTTTTTAGTTTAACTTTTTTTATTTAACATTTAACTTTTTAAATTGATATTCCATTATAGTAATATAGCGAATATTATTTTTTTGCGTATTTTTTTTTCTGAAATTCGTTTAATTATTACAAATTTAAGGTAAGTAAAGTATAATAACGTAAAATTTACATCATTTCTTTTTCTAACCTTAAAAAGTCATCCCTAACTTGTACAAATTATTAGTCTTTAAACTTCAAAACTTTAAAAATCTTGCAACTAAATTTTTGTAACCAGTAAAATCTTGCTTATTGTACAATGAACATTTGTGAAATATCTAAATAATATTTATGATTAAACTTGTAACTTGTAAAGTTGTAAATACTACATGTCCTAATAAAGTGCATAAATAAATAAGTATTAATATCAAATATAAAATTATCAAATGAGTAGTAATGAGTGCAATTAAACATTTATGATTTTAAGATAACCAACATAATATCAACTTAACCTCTATTTATTTAATCATTGAATTATACAAAAATAAAATGTATATTTTATCGGGACACCCTGTACAACAGAATTCTATAAATTACAACCTGTAACTTGTGATTTCACCAATATTATTAGTTCACAAATTAGTATTTGTTTTTCACATTGTGTAAAAATGCCCAAAAAGAAGAAAATAGTTATAAATTCTGAAGAACCAGAAAGATGAAAAAATTGCAGAGGTCAAAAGTATCAAATAACGGACTTCGAGTTACTGTTTCCTGATAAAAATAGAAATCAACGAGTGCGGTAGGTTAAGATTGTTCATCGTTCTCACCGAGTAAGCAGAGTTTGAAAACAGAGATCGGGCGTGTTGCAACAAACCGAAAGGACAAGTTCGTCTCTTTCTCTCTTTCGATCAAGAGTTTAGATTGGACGTGCATTTCCTCGCGTACTTCGAGGACGTGCTTGTAAATATACGAACAAACCGAGGCAACAGGAGAAGTCGACTTCCCAATGTTGCGACCATTGTTCTGTAATCAAAATAAAGCGATCATGGAATGTAGAACTTTTGTTTATGGTCACTTTCTTCTTCTTTTTCTGCGCACAATTTCAGGGGAATATCAAGAACGAAGACGGACGTGGTACGTACCATAATTTCTTTATTTTTAATAACTTTTATAATAAATTGAAGAATATTTTTACAGCAACAATAATGTTTAGTTTCTTATAAATAATAACAATATTTAATTTCAAGGTTATATCAGTATTTATTTTCTTATGAAGAACGGCAATATTTAATTTTTAGGTTATAACCGTATTTTATTTCTTATGAGCAACGGTAATATTTAATTTTTTATAAACAACGGTAATATTCAATTTGAATATAATAACACTTTCTAAATATGTGTAAAAATATATTTTCACAAATATTTTGAATTATATATATTATGCTTTATTTTAGAAGTACTTTTTTTCGTTTTCTGTTTTTATGACAAAAGCAATGGCGGCTCGTCCATGAAAGTCGCGGAGCTACAGCTCCATCAGTATAAAAAAGTTCCTGCTTTATTGTTGGCGTTATTAAATTTGAAAGTTATATATTTTAGTTCTTAAAATATATATAGCGTTACATATTTCAGTTTTAAAATATATAAATTGTGTTACATATTTTAGACTTTACAATATATAAATAGCATTACATATTTTAGTTTTGAAATAGATAAATAGTGTTACATATTTTAGTTTTATTGTTACAGTTTCACTACTACAAATTTTGAGGAATTGTCGCTGTATATAATACTGAAGTTGACAGTGATATTTTATTTCTAATAGAATCAGTAAAATTGTAGTGAACTGAATTTGAATTAAATAATAAATTGAATGACTATGTCAAGCAATCATCTTTCACAAAAAAGATTATTCTAGATGCTTCTATTGCGTATTTTCTCCGATTAAAGTTCACTTTAAAATTCATTCAAATTAAAGTATTAACATAAATTAATTATTATTTAAAATGTTTTGTATTTTTTGCATTAATCTTTAATTTATATTTTTATTATAAATATAAGTTAAATTATAAGTATTTTTATATTATATATAAAAATACAAAGAAAAAAATTTTTTTTATAAATAATTATTAAATATTTATTAACTTGTACGATTTTAATAAACTATAAAATATCACTTAATCAATAAAACATTTAAATATGTAAAAAACAGTAAAAAGTATTTTACCGAAGCGAAACCTGCAACTCTCTGCTTACAACATTTGTCACTTTTTTTATTTTTAAATGTTGTATTTTTTTGCCAACATACAATATTTTGTACAATATTATGACACACCCCAAGCTTACATTCCGCTTTTTATTTTACAGTCTTTTGGCTCTTTCCAGTCTCATAGACTAGTTATTCTATTTGCTAGTATTATTATGCTTATCTTATTTATGCTTCGCACTATATTGCTATTTGTTATTTTATTTTATTCCGTCGAAAATGAGGGTCCTTCTTTGGGGTTGAATGAAACGACCCTTCCATTACTTGCCTTAAAATACCTTACAGTAAAAGTAAATACTTACAGTTATAGTAAAAATAACCTCTAGCTTATGTATAGTTTACATATTTGTACCATATACATATTTTATATGTATATAGCTTACATTTAGATCTGTTCTTATTTTGCTAATTAAGCCACCAGTAGCTTTTGTTCATTTTTGAGTTTAGTTCTTTATATTTATTTACCATTTGCTCTTAGTGGGGCGTTTTTCTGTATTTTACAATTTTTATTGATATATCAGAGTAAAATAGCCTCACTATGTTTTCAAATGTCTGTTTCATTTTTTGCAATTGCATGTCTGTGTGGATGAAATATTTGAGTTGGGTACCAAAATGTAGTCCCAAATATTTCACTGTCTGATTGTGGGGCTGCTATTATTTAGATCTACTACTTGGAAACTGTTCCAGAGCTTTAAGGTTTCTTTGTGCATTTTCTTTTAATTTCTGGGTGTGCATTTTTTAGAATGGGTCTGAATAGAATTGCTTCGCATTTTGCTCTGTTTTTGCCTTTTAAATATACATAATATTTAAATATATATAACTTCACAATTCCATGCTGCAATTTCCCTCTCTGAAGAGTATTTATCACTGAACTTGGTATTAATATAAATATTCTGTACAATCCATTTATTGTATTAAATTCTCTTTTTAATCCTTTTTCAAAAAGAGCACCTTTAATGCTTTTTATTACTGGAACAAATAAATTTATTAATAACAATCTTTCATTCAAGAAAGTAAGAATTTAAGCAAAAATATCAATGTCTGATTGTCTCCTTACCACTCTCTTGCCATGAAATTATTATAAAAATACTGTCATTAATGAAATAACTGTTGTCATGTGATTAATAATTCTGAAATACAGTCAGTACAAATTTTTCACTTGATAGTAGATAATGATTTTTGTTTAATTATCATTATAAAACAGCGAGGAAATCTACATGTTTCATCTGGTCAACCTCTCATTATCTTGGTACGTATCATATTTCAATTTTATTATTATATTTTCACTAAGTTTTATTTGATATAAATATTACCTTGAAATATAATCTTTTTACCAATATAAAAAGGAAGTAATTCACTGTACATAGAAAATTGCTTTTTGTTTATAAAACTTAAATTTACATAAATATCAGTGTCAGTAAATATGACCATAAATTTTGTCACAATTCATCATTTTTATAAACCAAAAAAAGCTTCTATATTACATTTTATTGAAAAGAAACACTCCATGCACCCTTAAATATTTAAAAAACTACATTTTTCTATAAACGTTATTATACTTACAGCCTGTGCCATACATATGAAATTATTGATATCAAATAATTAATATCAAGTTACATATTTTTGCAGTTTGCGATTGGCGTATAATCAAATACAAACGTAATCGATATCGAGTAAAAACAAGTGTCTGTTTTTCAATTAGGACATTAAATCAATGTTCGCGTAATTATTTAACGATGCAAATTTCAAATTAAATATTTCCAATTTAAACTTCCATGCATGGGCTGGCATGGAAACATGATACTTTTCAAATTAACCCTTCGCTGCGTTCTCTTGCAAATATGATACATAAAATGATAAACTATAAAATTCTTATATTGTGCATATTAAATACACACATAGTAAATGCATGTTAAACTCACGAATAGTAAGTGTAAACTCATGAACAGTTCATAATTACCAAAATTATTAGAAACATTTCTCATGTTTTGTAATCACAATCTTTATATGGCTTTTCAAAACGTAACAAATTTGCAACTGTTACTAACCTTAAAACTACACTATCTTTTATAAATAAATCTTACTCAAAAATATTAGTTCATTATTTTCCTATTAATGTAGTAATACTCTTACTATACAAAGAAAGTGTAGTTGGAAGTATCCAAGAGTTCAAAAATACACTGTACTCAACATTATCTTAACCAAAAATATTAGTTCACTATTTTCTTCCTCTTTTACTTTCAAGAGTTCGAAACTACACATGTTCTCAAAATTAAAAAGATCATGCGACGAAAGGTTAATATTCCACAAGCACAGTCCTCACATCAAGTTTTATCATACAGACACACAGAACACTTAGTATCTGGTTACTAAATTATCCAAAATGGCGTCGGTCTATCACAAAACGTCCCACGATCCAGGTATCATCAACCAAATTACGTTCGCTTTAAAAGATCCTGCCGGAAATGGACGCAGCACCACGGAGCTTCGAAACTTCTCTTTCCGTTTCCTCTCGTTACCCCTGAAAAGGAAGCATGATTAAATTAGTCGGGGGGCGACGGTAACAAGGTTGGTTTTTCGCCGTGGCGATAAAGGCCGCCGCAAAATGGCTGGTGCTTAAAATCGCAGCGGCGGTCTTCTATAGGTGGAACTGGAAACGGCTAGATACACCGGGTTGGCAGATATACTTTCGCAAAAGGATCGCGTATGGATCTTTTCGCCAAGAAGGGGGACAGAATGTTCCTTTCAGCTGTCCGAGGGACAGAATGAAAGAGCAAACGGTTGTAGAGGGAGGTTAGGTGGAGGGGGTGTGACCCTGGCAAGAAAAAAAGCTGAAGTGTATGTACAGAGGTGAGGGAGGGGGGGAGGAGGTTGGAAAAGGTCCGGGAAAGCGAGAGAGGTGCGATAAGAGGTGGGGTCGTGGGTGGGGGCGGAACTGAAGGCTCCGCCTATGCTTTCCAACCTCCGCCACCTGCCTCCAACGGTTGACCTCTTTTACTTACGAGAGAATTCGCGCGTTCTTAACATCTTCCACGGTTCACCACTTCCAACTTCTTTCTTGATGCTTTGTTCGAAACTCACCGCCTGTCCCGGTATTATAAACACAGTAGACGTTTCACCTTATGGACTTTTATGCCTCGCGACTGCTACGCCGACCTGCGAAATTGTGGCTGATTTTAGCATTTAAGTAGATTTCACGTTCTATGATATTACGTTATATATATCTTTCTACATATATCTTGTGTATCTGTTTATACATCTTTTTGTAAATTTCTGTATACGCAGTATGTATATCTGTATACTTACAATATATCTTTAATATAAATACTTTGTGTATCTTTATACACCTCCGTCTGTCTCTGAATAACGGCTAGTATTATTTTGTATTTTATTTTTTTTTCAAGATAGTTCAAGTGATTCGTTTGTTCAGTAGCGATGGTAGGTAACTATAATAGTGCCGATTGACTGGCGATTGATGTCGCTGATGTGCGATCGCTATACTACGTCGGCCGATCTGGGCGCGAATTTAGTTAGTCGCAAACCAACTCCCACGTAATTAACATGTTATTTTTCTTTCTTTGAAGTATGTATATTTTGTGAAAACCATATTGTGAGTTATTTTTACAAGTAGAAGCGATTGAAACTGTATTTGACGTGGATATTTATAATGGTTTTAAAATTCTTTTGTGTCCAGAAAGTAGAAGTTGAAAAATCGAGAAAACTGATAGGTTATGTAAGTCTGTGTTGTGAGTTTATGTTCTACTCGGGCTCGGATTGGGGGGGGGGGGGGGCTTGAGGGAGTTACAGCTCCCTCACTTGATTAGTTTTACTGAACGTTAATTTGAAATTTTTTATTGAATTTTGATTTGAAATTATGGAGCGAATGTTAATTTCAGGTAGACTGAGTATTAATTTGAGAGAATGATTTTTACTTGTGTCAAGCATATAACTTCAGAGTGAGTAATGTATATAAACAATTTTGAAATTTTTTGTGGGAATGCATGTGGCCCCTTCTATTTCTGTCTTTAACGCTCCACGTCACGTGATCCAATTATTTACAAAGAGATATTACAGTTGGGTCATCGATTTTGATAAAACATTTTCTGTTGAATCTTAGTAAAAAGTAAGTTAAATAGTATTTGAATTTTTTTATGAATATTTATTATTAGGGAAGCTATTTAACATAATGTTGAATATAGAATAATAAAATAATTACAAAAAGTTCTTTTATATACAATATACAATATATAATTTAATTTTTTGTTGCAACTATTATGACATAGAAGCATAAAATTAAAGTAAAGGATAAAGTTTAAAATTTTATATAAAAAATTATGTAAAGATATAGGATCTAAAATTAATAGTTACTGAGATATTTTAAAATTAATAATTTTGTATTAATTAACATATTCAGTTAATGTGATAGGATCTAAAATTAATAATTATTAAAATATTTTGAAATTAATAATTTTGTATTAATTAACATATTCAGTTAATGTGATAGGATCTAAAATTAATAATTATTAAAATATTTTGAAATTAATAATTTTGTATTAGTAAACATAAACATATTTATGTTTAGTTAACTATAAAGGAGCGTTGTTTATGACGATAGACCGTGTTTCTGAACACAGCTTTGGATTCGAGACATTGTCAGCATAAAACATTTTAGTATCTCATTGTTAGTTGAGTTCCCGACACATAGTAATACTAAAAGCGACATTTCGCAAAATATCGTGGGAAATATACTACGCTTTTATTGTCATGTTCAATAGTAAAATATGCGATATAATAATCGTTTATGGTACTCAACACAATGTCGCGTGAGTCAAATTATCAAAGTTAGCCAACACACTCTATTTTTTTGAGACTCAATAAAATACTAAAAGAACTTCGTTTTTTACAATTTTGTTACGTTGTACTTTAATGTGCAAAACCATAAACATAGAATACTACACTTTTGTTTCAGCGTCCATTGTCTATAAATCACATATCAGTCCTCGATAAACGTCACAGATGCGTACATCAATCGTAGTATTATGCTTATTCTTCATTTTTTAAAATTTCATGCGTATGCATTACATATTCATGTACACTTCATGCATACGCATTACATGCATACACATTTCATGCATACACATTTCATGCATGTACATTACATATTCATGTATATAAATTACTTGAACTTTAACCTGTATATATTACCCTATATAAATTATAAGAATTGTACATTTTTCTCTTATCTTGGAGAGTTGCGCGTTATGGTCTTGCAATATTATTACTTTTGATGTATTCTATAATTGTACAAAGTTTGAATAAAATCGGTGTTGCAAAGGTCGTGAGGTTTTTCTATGAATTGCGCAGAAATAAGTAAAAATTATTTACTGTTTTTTTAAACGTTTTGATACAGGATTTAACTTTATATTTAGGAAAATAAGGTAAGTGTACCTATTAGTGAAATTTGTTTATTTAAAAAAAAAATTGTGAAACATCGCAGCTGTATTTTATTTATTATTTTAAAGATTGTTCTAGTTTCAAGATATTTTTTTAACAAGTATAATTACAGATTTTTATGAGATAAATTATTAGATACATACCTAAGTAATATGTACATCTAAATTTCAGTTTCAATTTTGGAAAAAAATGTATGAATTTGTATAACGTAAGATTAACAAAAAACATGTAATTAGCATTACAATAGTAGGAACATTCATTTTCGTATAGAGGAATAGTCCGTATAGAGAAACGTGACTTTGTATCAACTTAAACGTCTAATAATAAACTTCCACTAAATAAATATAGTACGTATAAATAATTATTATTATATGGTATAATAATGCATCTATAAATATGTCTACGTATATGCGATAATATATCTATATATTATTATGAATGCACGTATTTTCTCTTCCTTAACCTAACCTATCTCATTGTAAAAATACAGTAATAATATACATATGGAATGTAGTAAATAAAGATCCTAATGTAAAATTGATTATAGATAGTTCAGTGTTTGCATACCTAAGGGACCAATGCATGATCTCAGATTAATACATTCATGAGGAAATGAAACCATAATCTATTAATTTCGTAATTTTTAATGTCGCATTAAATACAGAGTGTTCCACTGTGTTCCTGTTTTATAGACGGGCTTATTGACTGTTTTATCACACGCTTCGAACTCCACCGTTCCAGCAAACATTGCTGAAAATTAATTTATTTTCAATCAAATCATGAATCTACGAATATATGAACGCATACCAATTGTGTTTATACCTATAACATATAAAGAAAACAACGATTATGTTCTCTAGGAAGGAATTCAGCTTCGCTATTGGTTGACAGACTAATTGATTATAGGAATCGGGGATTCAGAGAACCGCGCGTAATTTAAAATTCTTTAAACTTTATATCGTTTGTAATCAATGACAGCAATGAGAGTAAACGTATAACTGCAATCTCGTCTATATAAACTTAATTATAACTCGTCTATATAAACTTAAGATATAAACGAAATATAAGGTTCTTCTTTAAGCAAAGAAATCTTTAAGATTAGAAAGGAAGCGGTAGAAATTCGGTAGTAGTAAATCGGTTAGTTTCGGATGCGATCGGTTTGTGTCGGCTGAATAGCGTGGGCGACAGAAGTGTCAGTACGAATCGTAGACGTTCTTTTTGTATAAACCGTCTTAAAAGCAATTTGAAGAGAAAAGGAAATAAAATTGAGTGAAGTGAGTTTTGCATCGTGGTTGTGCAAATCGTAAGGAAAACAGAAACTACAAACAGTTGGAAAAAGAAAATGTGAGTGAAACTATTGTATTTCATACGTCAGTACTGCAAGATACGCAACTAACAATTCCTACAGAAAATTCGTGTACAGAATTTTCAATATATATTCTTTTCTTTAAAATAGAAGTTTTTCATGTCTCCTTCTTTTATTTTTATTCGATCATTTACTATTTACATACATATCTTTTCACAAGAACCTCTATCGTCCTTTTCGATTGCATTTTGACGTTTCGTATAAGTCTAGGCTGTCCGACATATCACGTGTATCCGAGTAGTACCGAAGAAAGGCGGAGTTAACCGATTTATTAACCAAATGTCTCTGTATTTCGTACGAAAAGATTTGGATTTGTGAGACAATTACAGCACGGCTTTCAATCTTCAATAGTCAATAACTTTTCAATAAACAATAATCTGCGGTTTAAACCTTTAAAATGGTAGTCAGAAGGATAAATTTTATTCGATTGCATTTTGCCATTTCTTTTACAGAAATCTGTGATTTCGACTGCCAGATATATCACGTGTATCCGAATAGTACCGAAGGAAAACGGAGTTACCCGATTTACTATTACTTGTCCCCATACCGCGAATCTTACCACCCTTACATTCCGTCTGTATACGTCTATGGTTTTATCTACTTCGCGTCGAATCGAAAGAGGCGAAGGTGTTTGGTCGGCGTCGCGAAATTGTCTGGCGTTTCGAAGCGGCGCGACGCTTTGGCCGTTGTCGAGTGCGTCGGAGGCGTTGGAGGCGTCGGAGGCGGTGGCATGGTGACGAGGAAGGGCGTGTTTCTGAGAGGAAAAGCGAAACGTGTGGCGGTACGACGGCGCAAGTCAAGCACCTGTTTTCGACGCCTGCGAACTCGAGCGTAAGGGAACTATGAAACCGGATGCGACCGCCTACCATCCTATCGAAACGACCAGGATTCGAAGCTCATAGGATCTCTTCCACCTATCCACCGATCTATCTAACCGCTTACCCACTTACGACCTCCGATAACTTCACTTCAAACCAAATTCGGAGGGGGGAAGAACGTTATCCCAGCTCTTTCCCTTCTTTTTATTCTTCACTCTGCGGATAGACAGCCGGGATGTTATCTTTTCTACGGCTACTTCAGCTTTGCATCTTTTTACTCTCATTCCTTCACGCTGATGCACCATTTTAGTTACGATCGTGTAATTGTTGGAAGTATGTAACCGTTGTGCCGCGTTAGGTTACGTTCGGTCATTTTGAAAGCGAGGGTAATTGACTTGAATGATTTATTGAAACGTTGGGTGAGAACGTCTTCTGTCTGAGTTATTGCTAAACATGTGTTACGTATTTATTTAAGTCCGTGACCTGAATTCGTCTGAAAATGACGTACATATTGTGTCACTGCGGTTGCAGGCATTTTCTGATGGGTGATATGAAATTATTCTTATAGAAGTCTATTTTCTTTCTCTGTCGTCAGAAAATGTTTTCGCTATAGTCACAGTTTTTTGTCATTTTATTTTATGGGTCTAGCCAGGTTATTGGAGAAGGGAAATAAGAGGGTACAATTTTAGAGCTTATATTATTGTAAACGGGTTTTAGATTTATTGCTATAGGTAAAATATTAGTTAATATAAAAAGTGTCAGACTAAAACGGTCTTTTGCTGTGGAGGAAGTGCCACTCCCTACTGCATGAAATCATATCTGATTTTGCTGTTTAACCCTTTGCAATCTTACAATGGGTGATCAATATTATTATAAAATTATAAATTATTACAAAATTGTCGCAATTGCTACCCATTTGCAGTTTGATCAAGAATAAAATTAAATGTACTTAACTAATATTAGGAATAGAATTAAATTAATAATGATATTTTTTATTATAGACATTACTATGTTTTTTTATTACGGATGAGAACAGTTTTATAATATCCTGTAATTAAAAAAATAATATATATGTATGTTAATCATTCAAATCTTTAACTTCTTGCATTATGTAAAATGAAAACTTGTGTCTTTATTGTAAATATAATAAATGTTGGAACAAATGATAATCAAAAAACAAGCACACAACAGTATCAAGTTATACTTAAAAATGATCAGTGACAGTACAAATTGATTGCTTGTCACAAATACGTGTTTAGCAGTAAATATTCATTAAACAAAACGTTATTGCGAATATATTAAAATATAGTAAAATTGTGTACCTTTATGTTAAAAATAAAGGAAATTGCATAATAACATTCAAAAAATAAAATATTTTTCTTAAATTGAATTTAACTATGAAATGAATAGTTGATTCATTGATCAAAACTGTTTAATTAGTAATGATTAATGTAAAATAATTTTGAGTAGTGGAGTGTTTCCATTTTAGGTAAATAATAGATAGTAAATGATTGAAATGAGTATGTACAAAGCAATACTGTACTATGTACATGAAGATCAGTGCATTTAATAGAGAGTTGTTGACTAAAACAGCGTTCACTAAAGGTTAGGGTTATAAACACGTGACTGGATCAGAGTGTGCAACTTTAGAATCTCGAAACTTCTTTGCAATTAGGCATGCTGTAATTTTATGGTAATACAATTATTTAAATATTTATATTATAATATTTATATATATTTATATAATAATATTTATATTATGTATTATTTAAACATATTATATAGCTAATAATCATTTGTCTCTTATTAAATTTGTAAATTTCTCAAAGATGTTTGTGTGTGTACTTACAAACTTTAAATTTGAAAATCTGCCCCAGAATCTGTGTGTAGTATCAACATTGTATAAAGAACATTACAATGGTTAAAATAATCTATTGTAAATAATATTTATTATTCAATAAATAATAATAAATAACTTATTATTTATTAAAAATTTAAATCTTTATAATAAGTACACAAACAAATTTCTATGTTTTAAATGTAAAGTAAAATTATTTTGAGCTATTTGAATAAACAAAAATAATTAAACAATAGAATTGTTAAAAAAATTTTTTGAAGTGTGTACAAAGAAATATTAAAGAACATCTTATGTATACTTTCATAATTCACTTATTTTATTTTTAATGTAGGTAGTTGTTAAAAAATGTCTTTCTTTCAATGTTGTAGAAGAAGTTAAATTGAAATTCTACGATAATTATTAACCCTGTTACACAGTGCAATTTATACAAATTTAAACTAGCATGAAATGGTAATATTATTGTAAAGATAACTGTAGTTCAGTCTTTCTATAAATTTAGTGTCTTTTAATTAATGTAATTCTAATATTAGTGGTCTTAAGTGTCACATGATAAGAGTATGTTTGACCCACAGCAGAAATTCTCATATAACTTATATTTTAAATTTTAAATTTAGAAGGTAACATATTTTCAAATTTCTACTTTCTAAATTCCCAAATTTCTGCTTGCTAAAATCTCAAATTTCTACTTTTTCAAATTTTCAAATTTGAGTTCCCAAATTCCTAAGCTTGTACTTCCCTTATTTCAATTTTCAAATTTTTAAATTCTTAATTTTCCAAATTCCTGAACTACTTCTAAATTCTCAAATTCTTCAATTTTTTAATTTCCAAATTCTTGAACTCCCAGATTGCTAACCTCAATTGTAAATTTTCAAATACTGAAATTTTCAAACTTCTAATTTTTAGTCCCGGAAATTTGTAAATTCTCAAATTTTTGAATTGCTACTGTTCATCTTTCCAAATTTCCAGATTTCTAATTCCAAATTTACCAACCCACAAATTTCCAAATTCCCAATTTCCAACTTTCCAAATTTATAAATTTCAAAATCTCTAATCCCCAATTTTCAAAAGCCATTTATGTCTCAGGTGAAACTTTGACACTATTAGTAAAACTAAAGACACCTGATTCACTCCAAACAAAAATCCTAATTATCTATCACATTAGTAGTATTAGTAATAGATATCTCTTGTAATAAGAAATCAGTATTCAAACTTTAAAGTACACACATTCTAATTAAGAAGAAAACTCGTCTTTCAGTTTCCCGGTTTCGATAAAAAACTTATTTTTCTAAATTACTAAAAAAAATTACTGAATTACTAAATTCTTAAAAATTGTTAGTAAAACGCATTTTTTAAAGAACCATACTAAACGACTTGTAATACAATTAATTTTGGTTATTTAATTATAACATAAATAAATAATTTAATTCGTTATATTCTGTGTTCTTTAATTCGTTATATTACATTTTGTTAAATATAAACAATAATAATTAGAAGCATTTTATTTTCCTATTAGTATTAATTTGTGAGAATTTAAAGACGCATTTAAAGCTGAAAAAATCATGCAATGAAAGGTTAATATTCTTCAAACATAAATAAATATGTAATTAACTCATCTACCAAAAATGTCTTTTAGTTCCTTTTTAGAAAAAGAATATTAATAATATATTAAAAAATTTTATGTAGAATACCTCCTTAAAGGGGTTTAATCCTGTAAGTCAGACATGATTTATGTATTAACTCGGTAATTGTATTTATCAAGGGATCTCTTATCAGTGTAATAAATAAATAAATTAATTAATAATCAGATACTTTCATACTGTCAGTTACATGATCTCCACTAGAAGATAATTTGTCTTCACATCATCAGTTAACTTATACTTTTAAAATTAATTTGCTGGTCTTCATTTCTTATAAATGTACATACTTAAATTAATTTCTGGGTTAATAAATTATATGAAAAAAAATTATGACACTATTTGTTTTTGGTCCAGGCAGAATCTAAGAGTTTAGAATTAAATGGAGGAAACTTTATAGGGTAAAACTACTGGGAATATTTTGTTAGTAACTGAAAGTTAAAATATTTACAAGTTTCTGTCTTGGGTTAATAATTAACTAATAATTTCAATAATAATAATATAAGGGTATACTAATTAAAATGTCAATTGTTTTTGGAACTCTCCCCTTTGCTATCATTAAAAGATTGCTTCCTATTTATACTGTTTATACTAAAATAATATTTAAAATTGTTTGCTATTTTTCCTCAAGATTTATCTAATTTTAAGTTTTCCATAGAAAGGCCACCATTTTGTAAAAATTGTATAAATCTTGTACTCTGGATGCTCAGATGAAAAATGTAACAGTTGGTTTTATTTATTAATTAGTCCATAATTGAATATTTGAATAATTGAAACTTGCTATTAGTAAATTAGTAACTTATCAATAATGATTAGTATGAGTTAATAAATAATTTTCAAATAAAGTAATGTGTATAACAATACATCTTCTATTTTTCAAATTTACCTAACATTAATTAGAAAAAATAAATACAAATAATTTACCTAATATAAATTGTTCGCCATATCTGTGGATACCACTTTCAATCTATCAAAAATGACTTTATCAATTTAAAATTAAATCTTGACCAAGTCTCTTATAATTTTCAATCTTACATCTCAAAATTAATTTCAAATTACATTAAATTTATCTTTTCTATAAAAAGATACAAAATGTACACTTTTAAAAAATTACAGCAAAGTCATTTTACTATTCAGTGCATTTGTAACAAGCATTCTATATAAGGTTACAGAAAGATACACCGATTCGCGTTTCATTGTTCTTGGAACATCATTTAGAGCATAATTATTTGAAATTATACACGCGATGCACAAACGGGTTGCCATAAATTTCTCACCCCTTGCGATAACAGGCACCTGCGTGATTATTCGTGGTTACAGGTGCGATACACATAACGATGACAAGTTACGGATCGTGTTCTTCCTGTTCGACGCTAATTTATTCAACAAGAATCAGCCTACCGTTCAAGCTTTCATTTGTTTGTACCTTCAGCTTTGACGACACCTTGTTTACATCAGTTTGGATTACAGATGGCAATGCACGATAGCAAACACTTTTCACGGGAACCTTTCGTCTCTTAATTACTACAGTGAGTATATATTCATTTATGTTTGAATAAAATTTAAATACTTTGCAAATTATCAGATAATTCCTCTACCTGATGATATCAGAAAAATATTGGTCACAATATTATTATCGCTACTAATTTTAATTTGACAGACATTTACTGCAATATAATTTTAAAATCTTTGCTGGATTCGTTTAAAAATAAAATATAATGTTCACAGATGAGGTATGTGATATTTTGGAACTACTGAACTTGAGGAACAGAATTTAAATTAAATAATTTGAGAATTAGATGATTTTTTTTAGAAATTATAAAAGTGAAATAGTCAACTATTTATGTACAATAGTACATATTATAATGATTAATTGCTCATTTTTGTGTATAATTTATGAACATATATGTAGATCCAATAACAGGTAATCAATATTGTTTCCAAAAATTGATAAAAAATTATTTCTAAATTTTATTTAGATATAAATCTTACTATAATTCAATTTTAATTCTTATTCCTGAGTACCATGTAGTGTAAAGATAAATACATCCTTGGCAAAAAATACGGAATCTCTTTATGCAAAGTTAGAATTAACACCAACAGATAAAAATGGACATAATTTCCTGCCCTCAGTTTGAAGAACATTTTATACATTATTTCCTTACAATTGCTTCCTAACCTCGTTAATCTCCTTAATTTGTACATTCATATATTACAAAACTTCCAAGACTTTAAAAATGCCAATTTCAAAAATATTTTTACTACAAAATTACTATCTTTCGCTATTTTTGATTATACAATTATTTACCCCAAACTTTATTTTAGATTTGAGTTCAAAATTTTGCTGTCAAAACCTAAAAATACAATAAATTATTGTTATTTATTTATAAAATATTTGCTAAACATTTCTGAATATCCTTCATTAGATACAAACTTTACTGTCTCTTTATGGAGACATAGTTTTTGCCATGAATATATTAGGATTATATCAAGATTAAACTGAATTTATAAAATAAAGTAGAAACTTCTCATAAGAAGAAAAAATACACTCGATGAATCATTAATAAACATATTGTTTATTTCATTTCTTGTATGTTTTATAATAATCGATGCTTTTAGTTTGCACTTTTGTTCAATATAATTACATTAAAGTGACATATCACGCAGTAGAGAGACTAACAGTACACTTAGAGCACATTTTAATAGAATAAATTTATCTGAAACTAGAATGGAAGGCACAGTTGGTATTGTTTTTTTTTCTGAGTTTTTCAAACACAAGTAATTGACTTATTTGTCCTCCAGACTTATGAACTCATTTATATCATTTTCATGTTGGTCTAATATTTAGTCACCCGATGAACACGGATACACTGGCTACACTATTAACAATGACAACGAGGTTACATATATATCCTACATTTTATGCTTTTACTACATTTTTTGTTGAAATATGTGTTTGATTCAACCATTAACACTTTTTGGAAAATGATCTATTTTGTTACGGCTGCTTCAAGTAATTCTAACGTGTTAACTAAAACACGTAATTAAACACAAGGTTTTGAACACTACAAACAGGTAATCATCTTAATAACTTTAGTCTTAAAATTTCTTTTCAATATTAATCACATAAATAGATATTTAATTATATTGATATGAATTATTAGAACTTGTATAACAGTTAACATAGTTAATATATGTGTAACAAATCTCATATGTAGTGAGTATTTCTTTCAGATATGTGTGTATTTTATCTAGGAACGTGTCTTTTACAATAATTTTCTAAAACATTTAGAAAGTTATTTTAATTAAAAGATACATGTAATACCATATCACAGAATTATTCTTTTTAGAGAAAAAATATTCCTAGTACTTAAAACTAATACTCAGATGGTAGCATTGATGGTATCTTGGTATTTGCCTTGAAATAAAAATAAAAGATAAATGGCCACTATTTTTCAATTATCATAACAAATCTTTCCTAAAAGTATTTACAGTTTAATGAAACACATATTTTAATCTATTAAATAACGTGGTTTCGTTGCTGTCGTTGTACGTCAGGCGATTAAATGTTAGACGAGGACAATATAAGCTATGGGGACAGATATAGACACAACTGACAAAGCTTGAAACTCGCGTCTAAAGTGCTATTCTACGGAAGAAGCTTATTTGTACTTCGACTAGTATCTTGAATGTTCAAATTCCTCTCAATGTAACACACAATAATAAAGTAAATAATGGTAAAACAATTCGTACTTTTACTTCCATCGTTTCAGCATTCATAGTTTCATATTTATATGGTTCTTATTTATTTTTTTTTCTCTCGTCTTTCGCTCGAATCGGTAGAGAACCATAATTGACACAGTAAATGATCTCAGAATAAAAGTGAAAAGTTGTACGAGTAGTTAATTCTTGGAAGAGGACGTACCAACTTCCGATCGAACTTTAAAAAATGATTTTTAATTACAGGAAGACGAATTTTCGTGATGAAACATCGTGTATGTAATGTTTGTGTCGCACGCGTTCCATCATATAAGAATACATTTTATTCAGCTAATGTTTAAAATAAATAGATGCTATAACGGATGATCATCAAGAATACATATAAAGAATTGTTGAATAATCAATGTAGAGTTTGGCCACAGTATTTCGTTCTGTTGTTTCTTTTCGCAGAAACGTTTTCGTTTACACTTCGACCTTGTACGGCGATCCAGGAATATGGTCATCACCCCACTTTACGATAACTATGTATTCTCCTCGTTCTCGAACCATATAATTTACGGTGTAATTATTGCGTCCTGTGTGCTTCACAAACACCTCGTCGCACGGTCCTTTAGGTCCATACACACCAACATACAAAATGTTCTGGCCTGTACAGAAAACAAACTATTACAGACTTTCCGATCTTCACACAAAGATTCAAAAGTTTGTTATTCATTATTGATAATAGGGTCAAAATAGACAATTGTAAAATTAAATTCAGATATTGTTAAGCCACCTAATTTAATACAAGACATTGAATTGGTTTGTGTGGTTGTTTCTGCAATTAAAACAATGGACTTAGTATAGGGTACTTTGTAAATTTACAACGCCAAATTTATAATTAAAAAATTACTTAATAATTTATGGCTTCTAACCTTAAAAATATGAAGTACCTAGCTTCAAGAATATAGTTCAATGATTATATTTACTACTCTTTATTTAAAAAATTTCCATAGTCAATATTATGTGTTAGATTAGGTTAGACCTTACAATTTAAAAAATGTCTCTAATACCAAAATTTACTAAAAAAAACACGTGAGATTTCTTTTGAAATTCTATGCAAAAAGTAATTCGTTGCTAAGACAAAATATAAATTTAGAAATTACTCATGAATAATAATAAAATTATGGAATATTTTATAATAACAAAAATGTGGCAGTAGATTTTAATCAAAATAGGAAAAAATATATTTATCAGTTAAGTAATTTTATAGAAGTATATTATTAAAAATACTTTACCGGCATCGCTACAATTAACAGTGAACTGATTCTGTTTTCCTAAGTATGCTTTCTTTAGACCCATTCCTTTGCTTGTAACTTTGCTAGCGTCAGATTTAAACAGGGGTAAAATTGGCCCGGTTTGTTTCGACTTTGAAACCTTTTGAACAGTTTCGACGAGGATTGAACTTGATTCTTGTGCGCCTCTTTCTGCTAAATCCGCACCTACAATTAAAATTTATGAGATTATTACATTATTTTTGTTACAATAAATTCTATGTAACTTCTTTGACAAATTTAAAAAACAGAAACTTATTGAAATTACTTATACACGTTTATACATGTTTATACATCAGGCTGAGATTTTCTATGACTGCACCCGGATGTAATTTATGAAACATTTTGAGGCATGAAACAATTTTTATCAGTAAAAAGAAATAATGAGAATAACAAGAAAAATAAAATAAAGAAGACATAGTTCATCATGAATTTCTTTGTAATGATAACTCATATAGTGCATTATAAACTACTTTGAAATTACAATTCATATAGGTTATTATATATTACTTTATAATTATAATTCATGTAGTTCATCATGAGTTACTTTATAATTATAATTTATGTAGTTCATAAAAAATTATATTATAATTATAATTCATATAGTAATTGAACTGCATGTAATTTTCAAAAATGTCCTCAACTAAACCATCCTGTACATAATTCAGTATGATAATACCAGCTATTATATATAAACCTCTTCATTTCGGTAACAATAATACTAACCAGTACATGGAACCTTGAACGGTGAGCCAACGATGTGGTATCCATTATACTTGATACTGATGTAATAATCACCAGGTACCAAAGGCGTGTACCTGACTTTATAACCCTCTTCAACTTCCGTACAGTCCATCGCAACTTTACTTGGGCCGTCTATGGTCACATTAAGTGCTCCACTTCCGGCGTTGCAAGTGTCGATGATGAAGTCCGTTTTCTGGCCAGTTTTGATTTCCTTCAAACCGTTTCCATAGGCGTTTATCGCGGCTGGATCGGCATCGACTTTTCCCACTTTGATGCGGAAAGGACTGCCAGTTATGTGAACGCCATTGAACTTCACGTGAATATTGTGAATGCCATTTTCTCGCGCCATAAATCGCACGGAGTACGTGTCGGTGTCGATGGACTGAATGAAGCAATCATCCTCTACTCCGTTTGGTGATACGATCTGCAAAATGGAAACAGTGTAAGCATTTTCGTGATACTAATGTTTTAGATAGTATATGTTTAAGGGCGTTTAAGGAAACCTAACCTAGATACGAGATATCTAGAGCCTAACTCTAACTTAACCTAGACACAAGAAATGTAAAGGGAGTATAACCTGCATATAAGAAATCTAGATGGAACCTAACCTATACGCCCTATATTTCTTCCTAATAAAAAGAAGTTGTGTGACAGCACATGATTGCTATTATCAGAGTAACTAGTAAATCTACCTATGGGAACTATGAAGAATGTACCAGCCTTTATAAATTACTATGAAGAATACTAAAAAATGTGTTGTGTAGAAAAAGTAGAAAATTTACCTAGTGGAAAAATAAGCTTTCTAAGTGATAATACACAGGGTGTTAAAAAAAATTTAATTTCTCAAAAATATTACTATATCATATGTCACCAAATGAAATATATAAAGTGTTCATTACTTTGTTATATGCTTCATTTGATGCAACCGAAAAATTTTGGTTTAACAGTTGTTTTCCTACAAAAGTTATTTGAAATCGTCGAAATGAATTATTTAATTATGTGACTGGCAACATGTGGCGAAAACCCACGCAGTATGACACAGCATCGTTGTTTCACAAGAGGAAGTTATTTACAGCGTCCGCTTTTCGCAAGGACTCGGTTACTAAAACCGCGGAGGTTTCCAAGAAAGATGAAGGCTCTTGAAAAAATTTCATTAAAGAATTCCGGATATCCGACGATAATTCAACATGTTTCTTATATTTTTGTTGGGTCATATTTCGAGCGATGTGCAATGAAGTGTACTGTGCGGTAAAAGTGATTCTAACCTAAACACGATTAAAAATAAGCGTAATGACGAAGAGGTTACTTTCGTCGTACGCCATTTTAGGTATTTACTTGAAATCACATTACCTCAGCTGGAACTATTTGAATTTCTTTAGAGTAACTGTTTAGAAATATAAATAAAATGATGTGAGTTTTGTATTTAATTGTATTGTACTTATTTTATGTAAATAGCAGTTATATTAAATAAAATGAATTCTAAATAACGATTATAATAAATAAAAGAATTTCAAATAGCAATTATAATAAATAAAAAGAATATCAAAGAGCAATTATAATGAGTAACAAGAATTGCAAATAGCAATTATAGTAAATAAAAACCTTGAAGAGGTTAAATTAAGTACATAATTAAATTTGTACGAGTACAATAAATTATAATAACCCTACTAATCTTGAATGAGGTTAAATATGTTCAATATAAACGTTGTTAGAAGATGAAAGAACCCCTCAAAGTCAACAATCTTATTAAAAATAGTACACACCGTATATTTTCATAAAATAATGAGGTAAATACACCATACATTGTCATAAGTCAACAATGTAAACATACAGTATGTTGTCATTAGACAAGGAAAATATATTCACGACATTCACGTAATATATTAATCGTGTAAATTCGGTATAATAGGTATAGTTGAGTCAAGATAAAGCGAAGTCGTAAATTAAGTCCTCAGAAAGCAACATCAATTAATGTCATGATACTAAGATACATAAGATGTTTCGCTTAAATGTGTAATCCAAGTATCAATATAACAGGCTAGGAATTTTATGAGGAATTAGACAATGTATAGACAGATAATTATGTGGTGAATCATTTAGAGGTTGTACAAAATATTTCATACACAATTTTTGTGAAATATAAATATTTAAAAAATGTGTAAGCAATATTGAATATCCATTTTCATACACTTGAATACACTTGAATATTGAAGATTTATTTTCATAAATTATATTATTGATTTTTTAGTGTATTTTCTTTATGAACACTTTCAGACCCAACTGTATAATATTATACATTCAAAAAATGTCGACCTTTGTAGGTGTTTTCCTGAGATTGAACATGCTAATTATCAATTATTAATAAAGTGTTATTAAATTTAATTAATTTTAAATTTTACTCAAATTTGAGATGAAGACTTTTGCTTATTTTTAATGCAGAAGAAAATATATAAACAAGTAAATTTAATTTTTAATATAATTTCTTTTTGTTTACTCCTCTTCATCTTTGGTTCTTATTTTTATTCTTCTAAGAATATTCTTTCTAGAAGGATATTTTAAGAATATTTCTTATCTAAAAATATTCTTTATTAATTTTAAGTTGAGTAATTCTTTCTTTCTTTCAAATTTCAAATTATTGAAATTTCAAGATCAATGCTGACAATCTTTTATATCCACCACAATTTGTTCAAGTTGCATCTACATTGTTACATTCATAACGTCTTATTTGCACTTGACACACTTTGCGTCGTACTAAAAATACCAGTTTGAAATACAGTTTGAAGACCAAGTTTCTAAAATATCAACTCAGAGACGAGGCGCCGATTGAGAAGATTTCAATTCACACCATTGTAAAATATACGTTAGGACTTTCTAAATAACCTGATCTTCCATGCAATATATATCTAACTTAATAACCAAACTAACCTAACCTAATAACTTAAAAAGCGTAATCTAATAATTGAACTAACCTAATCTAGTAAACTGAAAACAGATACTAACCTAATCCTAAAAGGAGACAATAATATACATCCCTGAGATGAGTGAATCATAATGAAAAATGGACTACGACTAAACCTGATAACTGAACTAACCTAACCTAAAAACCAATACATAACCTGACACTGAAAGTTATCAAACCTTGCAGGATGATAGTACACATTTCTGAGTTTAGTATATCATAATAAAAACAATACCAAAATCTAACTCAATAATCAAACTAACCTAAACTAGTAATCTAAAATATAATGACTAAAACAAGATGTAATACACATCTCTGAGATCAGTGTATTATACCAAAACCTAATCTAATAATCAAACTAGCCTAACTTAATAACCTGAAAACCGATATCAAGCTAACCTTAAAACAGGAAGTAATACACATCCCTAAGATAAATGTATCATAATGAAAATTATATCAAAACTTAACCTCATAATCGAACCAACCTAAAAACCGATACGTAACCTAACCCAAAAGGTTACTTAACCCTACAGGACGGTAATATACATTCCTGTGCTCAGTGTATTGTACCAAAACCTAATCTAATAATCAAATAAGCTTAACTTAATAACCTGTAAACCAATATCAAGCTAACCTTATAACAGGAAGTAATACACATCCCTAAGATAAATGTATCATAATGAAAATTATATCAAAACTTAACCTCATAATCGAACTAACCTAAAAACCGATACGTAACCATAAAGGTAACCTAACCCAACAAAATAAGAATATAATACCGTGTAACAAACAAAAATTTGAATGAGTGAAAGTTAAAACTCGTCCACAGTTTGGAAGAGAAAATGAATGTTACCTTCGCGTCTAGTTCACCCTTGGCGCCATTTTTGCGAACGAGGAAGGTTGCCGGCTTGTCGGGCTGCACGTCGGTCTCCGGAAATTGCGCCACCTCGAGCTTATGGGCATCGCCCATCGCCGGCGATATATAAACCTTGTGCGGAGAATCGGGTATATGTTGATCGTTGAACTTCATTCCTACCCTGTACTCGCCTGAAAATTGAAAAAACTCGGTCAAAATCGGTCTTCAAAGGTGATCGACAGTGCACCATAGACCAACCATTGTTTTCGGGCTCGTTTCCCGAAAGCATCAGCTGCTTGGTAGCAGTGAAGGTGCTCATTGTTGAAAGTGCTCATTCATGCATTATAACAAAATATTTTGTAATCGAAGATGTTTCTTCGGCAGGGGAAGTAGAGGGGAGCATAGAAGGGAAATAACGAGAGATAAGTAAAGAGAAGTAGAGGGAAAGAGGAGCAAAGAGAAAGTAAAGAGGATAAAAGGAGGATGTGATGAACCGAACGCAAGCCGAACGCGAATCGCTATTTTCCTCGGCCTGATTCTAACTTGTGATCTCGATTCGCCCACGCTTTCTCTCTTTCTCTCTTCGGTACCCTCTTCTCTCTTTCTGACGCTTCCCTCATTTGATGCACACCGTCCAAATATAACGACCACACTAATTCATGTCCGGCGTGGCCCACCAAAATATGAATCCACCTTAGACGCAAATATAGACGATGGTATTTTTGGATTTGAAGAACAGCGACGGTCCTTGTCCGCCGTTGCCCGAATATGTGATGCGACATCGTCTAGTTCCAAATATTTTAACTTCACGTTGCGTTCATAGAAGCTCTCGGTCATTTATGGATGTGGTTATGAGTACAAAGTAAATAACGATGTACAGTCTGGGTAGAAAGTTATCGGGTACGTTGGAGCGAAATATAGGATACAAAGAAATATTGTTATGTAAATGAGTAGTTTTTAAATTTTAAGTTCGCAAGAATAGAAATTTGAGTTTTCGAATTTTTCAGATTTTAGGTTTCTTTGGTTCTTGAAGTATTGAATTTTTAGATTTGTAAAATTTAAAAATTTCTAAATACCAAAATTACTAAATTTTCAAATTTATAAATGACCAATTTCCAAATTATTGAATTTCCAGATTTGTAATTTTACAAAATTTCAAATTATCAAACTGTCAAATCTTTTAATTTGTAAATTCCCTAATTTCAAAAATTTCAAATTGTTAAATTGTTAATTCTTCAAATTTTCAAATTAACGGATTACTAAATTTTTAAGTTTGCAAATGACTAATTACCAGATTATTAAATTACTAAATTTTTAAATTTGCAACTAACCAGTTCTCAGATTACTACATTTCTGAATTTCAAAATTTTCAAATTTGCAATTGGCTAATTCCCAGGTTACTAAATTTTGAAATTTCGAAATTTTCAAATTTGCAACTGGCTAATTCCCAGGTTACTAAATTTTGAAATTTCGAAATTTTCAAATTTCCAAATTTCCAAATTTCCAAAATTCCAAATTGTCAAACTGTAAAATTTCCAAATTATTATATCTGCAAATTCCCAAATTTGCAAATTTCTAAACGTCTGAATTCCCAAGATTTCAAATTTTCAAAATTTTCAAATTACTAAATTTCCAAATTTTCAAATTTGCAACTGGCTAATTCCCAGATTACTAAATTTCTAAATTTCCAAATTTCCAAAATTTCAAACTGTCAAATTTCCAAATTATTATATCTGCAAATTCCCAAATTTGCAAATTTCTAAACCTCTGAATTCCCAAGATTTCAAATTTTCCAAATTTTCAAATTGTCAAATTACTAAATTTCCAAATTTTCAAATCTGCAATTAACGAATTACCAGATTACTACATTTTCAAATTCCCAAACTTCTAAATCTGCAAGTTCCCAAATTTCTAAAATTTCGAATCCTGAAACTGTCAAATTTCCAAATTTTGTATACCTTTAAATGTCCAAAACTTCAAATTTTCATAGTGTCAAATTGTCAAATTATCAGATTATCAAATTATCAAACTATTGTCAATTTATCGAATTTCTAAATTTCCAAATTTCCAAATTTCCAAATTTCTAAATTTCTAAATTCCTATGTTTCCAAGTCTCCAAATCTCTAAATTTGCAAATGACCAATATCCATCTCTAAATTTCCAAAATTTTAAATTGTCAACTTTAAAAATTTCAAAATTTTCTAAATTTAACGTTCTAACAAAGTACAAGAAACTATCGGTATATAGTCACGAATTTAACTGTAACAATAGACAATTATTGTAACTGACAATATACTAAGTCTTCCAGAAAAGTTTTAAAAAATACTTAAAAAGTTGATTTTAAATATAAATTATTTTTATAACATAAAAAAATAATCTTAATTTTGTCAAATAATAATTTTTGCCTATTTTGACCACATAATTATACACGGTGTTTCATTTTAAATAAAATAATATATGTATTCTATATTCAATATAATTTAATATAAAGTATATATTATGTAAAGAAATATTGAAACTAAACTAACTCTGTTTTGTCAGGAACATTTTATAATTTATATAAATTATTTTCTAAACGTGTTTTTTAAACAGAATTACATATTTCTTTTTACATTAGTCTAGTAATAGAAGCAGTAGTAAAACAATATCAAAAATATTAATTATTTATGAAATATTATAAATGTAAAATTCGTAAATTTAATGACAAAATATTTCAGAGATTGTTGATTTCATTGATACCGTACCCCATTATACTTTTATATAAATGATTCTGAAAAGTTTATATTCCTTTTTTAATTATGCATTATTATGCATGTTTTTATGTATTAGTTACACCCTGTATGCTTAGTTGCACATGACTCAATTACGTATTTATAAAGGTAATTTAAATTATCCTTTTTCTGTATTTAAAACAACAATGGATGACACATGTGCAGGTGGCGCCACTAGTGGTAAAAACATGTAATTAACGTTCTCCCTGTCTCATTGTTTAACCAAACTAAAATTAAAGTTACAGTAACTGTCCTAATCACTCCAGTAAAATTCGTAAATCATATCAGACTATTAATTCATTAAGAAGCTAAATGACTGAGCTGCAGTGTTACTAGGAACTGCGTAGACTGCTTTCACGACTACGTATTCGTAAAATATCGTTTCCATCTGGATACTATTTTCGTATGTATAAAACGCGACTAATGAGAATCTGGAAGGACAAGAAACCACTATTTCAGGTACATGCATTCGTTATTATCGCTACATTTTACATGAATCACTTAAATGTGATTTACTATCATGAGCTGACATAGGACAATGTTACACATCTGACTAAAATATACGTAGATCTTTGACGTTGGCATACATCCACGGTTTTATACATGACGGCGGATATTTAAGCACGTTACGGAACACTTCACGACCGGTTTTCATTACCGATTCTTCTGATTTATTAGTCATAGAATTAAATTACTTGGTTTTCTTCGCTCGTTTGATTTATGCGGCAAGTTCGTAATTAGACTGCGAATAGTTCACAATTATACATGCAATGTAATATTATACATGTAGGATATTTGTGCACTTTTACTAAAATATATATTACAAATTTTTAAGTTTAGGAGTAATGAAACTTTGTTCAAATTTCATCACTATTTTGCATATTGAAATTTTTGAAATTTATTTTATTGCAAAAAAATTTATATATATATATGAAATTATAATGATAACAATGAGAATCATGATAATATTCATTATAATTATTATTATCATTACATATATACAAAATAATAATATTTTATTAAATTTCTAATAGTTAAGGCTTTTAGAAGCCTTAAATAATTAAACTAAAATTTAGTGCTGCCTAATTTAAAACAAAAACTGTAGTATATCTTTTTAATGAGATTTTGGAGTTTTCAAATTTTGGAATTGATATTTTCAGACCCTCAACATTTCAAAATTTTTAGAATTTTTAAGATATTTATAACTTTAAGAAAATATAGTCCATGGTATGAACAGAAAATTCTTACAATATTTTCTTTCCCTTCATATTGTAAGTACTTCACTGTTTATTTTGCTTAATGTGTAATTCAATCTTGAAAACATTTATTGAGAAATATATAGATATAGTCATGAACAGTGATGAAATATTAAGTATAGGTAAATATAGAAGGGATGTTTACATTCCTTGTAGTTATTTCATAGCTGTTTACTTAGGCAGTATACTCTCTAACCCCAACTTAACTCTGGTGTTAAATGAAAACTGAATTTATGTTAGGTTAGGTAAAGCTAGGTTAGAATTTCATCAAGATAGAACCAGCTATCAAAGGTGCAATTACATAAAAGTGCAAAAAGGTGAAACAAGATGCCATTATACTATTTTATTTGTTGGGAGTGTCATTCACTGTTCAATTTTGAATTATTGTAAATTATTTGAACTTTTCAGGTTCTTTTTTATTATAGCACACACTATCATAAAGTCACCTTGTCAAGACTTAAATATTTTCCTTAATATGTCTAATAAGATTGACAATACTGAAATATAATATATAAAATTACTATAAAAAAATAAAAAATTTACTGTATTATTACTAATATAATCAAAATATTTCTGTCTGATATTTTAACAGAAGTATGTCTTCAACTTCTTCAGAAATATTTTCTGTTCAAAGTTAGAATAAGCAATGATTAAACTATATATATTTAAATTTCCCTTATTTTAAATTGATAGTAATTAAATGAAATAATTTTCAAAATCATTAATAATATATAAGGAAAAAGAATGTTCATATATGTGATAGTTGTTTATGGAATTTAAAAAAACTAAACTAATATATGTATTGCAATATCGTTAAAAAGGTTAAATTTGTATTACTAATAAATTAAAAAATTTATATAAATATATAATCTTTCTGTTATATCACAGATGTCAGTACAATAATTAAATTCGTTTAAAATATATCAATCCATTGCATAGAAGTTATTGTCTATTGATATAATGGCTATCTTGTTTAGCTAACTGTTTAACATATCTGTTTAACGATTTTTGTTCTATATAATCTTAAAACTGTCTATTTCTTCCATGTATGTTAGCCCTGTACTGAAGTTTCCTGGAAATTCATTTGATATTCAGTTTCTATTCTCTGTACTACAAAAATAAAGAATCCTACTACATATATTGCACAGTTAGTTATTTAACATTTCGTTTCTACATAAAATTGAAAGAGTCTACTTCTTTTATAATAATCCTATAATTAATCATATGAGGCTGTGCAAAACCCACTATATACATATATCGTTCATCTACCTATTTAACTGTTCTGATCCTATATGATATGACAACGTCTATTTCTTTCATATCAATATTGTAAATGATCATTTAAAGATACCCTATAATTTACCTTCAACCTGTATTGTCAATACATTTCTACAAAAGTACAGAAACCCACCATGTGGTACCACTTTGCACATCTTCCTATTTAATCGTTTTGGTTCTCTATAAAATTCTCTATTACAAATGGACTATTACATTCATAGTCATTCCTATAATTCCTATATATTTCAAATTAATTCTGTATAAAATATAGTAATTCCTGTAACTCCTCATATTGTGTAATAATTCCGTACATAATATACTAATTGTGTTCAGTCCCATAGTAATTGTTTTAAGAACTCCGTACATGATTCATTCCACATCGCTCTATCTTCCATTCTCCATACATTTCAAAAGCAAACGAGACTCACCAGGTTCAGACACGACGTAACTAACATAGCAACTGCCATCTTTGCGATCCTTGAAGTCGATCTGCGCCTTGCTAGGACCCTCGACCGACACGGCCAGAGTTCCAGCTCCAGCTTCCCTAGTCCAGATATTGAATTCGCAGGGTTCTCCCTGTTCTCCCCTCTCCAAGCCAGGGCCTCCAGCATGCACTCGATGCGCACCGCCATCCCTCAGAGGACCGACGGTGAACTGGAAGGGTGATCCAGGGATATGCATTTCCCTATAACGAACGGACACGGTGTGCACACCCAGTTCCTTGGGGACAAACGCCACGGCATATAAACCGTCTTCAACTTCTTTAATCTCTGCGTCTCCTGTCACACCTCCAGGTGACGTGACAGTCGCAGCCAGGTCAAATGACGTGATTCCAGGCATCTTGAAGGTCAATTTGCACTGGCTGCCGACTTCCGTTATAGGCACAGCCTCTCTCTGTCGTTGGATCTTCTCTCTCTGACGATTGCTACCCTCACCGGACACCTTCACGGTAAATGGAGAGCCTTCCACGTGGTGGTCGGCGAATTTCAGGTTCATTATGTAGTAACCAGGCTCCGTGGGCTTGTAGGAGATGTTTAAGGTGCCATCCTCGTTGTCCTTGCACTGGATCTCCGCTTTACTGGGTCCTTCCATAGACAACGAGAGACCTCCGAAGCCAGCGTTTCTTGTGTCGATCGAGAACGTGTTCTCCACGTGCGTTTTGCCCTCTTTCAAGCCTGGACCGGATACTTTGACTTTCTTCGCGTCTCCCACCTCGCGGTCCTTCACGTCGATCTTGAAAGGCGAGTTGGGGATGTGTTTACCCAGCTTTTTCACGGCGACCGTGTGCTCGCCGGACTCGCGGGGTGTAAATGACACGCACATGTTGCCGTTCGGCAACATCTTCAGGAAACATGGCTCCTCCAGACCGCTGGGCGCTGTGATGGATGCGTTCAGGGATCTGATGTCGGAGTCGGTTACTTTTCCGGGAAGCTGAACCTCGCTGGATGAACCCACCGAGATTTGATTCCTCTTGCGACCCTCACCTGCAAATATGATAATAGATTGTTGATAAGGAGTAGATAACAGAAAATCTCAGATTCTTAGGAAAGAGGTGAGGGTCAATGAGGAACTTTCACATGATTTTGAAAATATAAATATGCATATATAATATAGGTATGAATTAAAGATTTAATGATAAGTGATAGGGATCTGAGGATTTTTAGATTTGGGAATCTGTGGACGCGAAAAATCAACCTCTTAGGTACGATGCGCGAATATTGTGACTTTAACGGATGTCTACATTTACTAGTGCGTAGTCCATCCGTAAGTTACGAAATTTTTTAAGTGATATTCATCCCATACCAATTTTATCATTTTTACAGATTCAACCTAGCAAATCAACCCCGGCGAAGAGCGTGGTAACTCTAATTTCTTGATGTGGGGACTCTGAGTGTCCTTACAGGACCAAGCTCAGAGTCTCCAAAACTAGTCATGATATATTACAACGCACTACTAGTTCACTCTACTGACTCAATCGATCACCGTACTCTGCTGTACCACTGGCTAATGATATAACAAGATTAAGCCTTTCTTCTCAAGGACATTTGAATTTGGGGTCTGAGGATCTCGGGTACGTAGTAGAAGGCAGGAATATTGACAGTCCTATCTGTTCTTCCAATGCAATTTCACGATTTTCTTCTTTTTCCCACAGGACATTAGAAAATACTAAACTGCTTATAAGACATGGTCTTCTATACGGTGGGCAGCCTGTAATAGTATCTATTTAATAGTATAAATAATATAAATTCAATAGTATAAATAGTTTGAAGTGTGTTAAAAATGTGTCATAATTTTATACCAAAATAAAGATGGCGCTCGTTTCCTAGCTATAGATTCATATTCCCTCGAGAACAAAGGCATAATTTATCTTGTTATGTCACTGACCGTGGAGAGAAACAGTCCACACAAAATTTAGCCGTACCTAAGAGGTTAAATTCTGCAAATGTAAATAAAGCAAGTCGAATTTCGTACCTGTGATTTTAGCAACATAAGGGCTGCCTTTGATGTACTTGTCACCGAATTTAACGGTGATTTTATATTCTCCTGGGGCAGTGGGCAAATAGGAAACTGAAACGGTTCCATCTTTATTGTCGTGACAGGAGATTTCAGCTTTGCTGGGTCCTTCGACTGCTAATGAGAGACCACCAGCTCCAGCTCCTTTCGTGGAAATGGTGAAATTCGCGGGTTCACCGCAAACACCATAGATTAATCCTGGGCCATAAGCTGTCACGTAACCACTAGCTAAGGAATCCACGTGGAATCTGAATGGTGAACCTAATTAACAAACAGTGAATAGTTTTGTAAGTTTAATAAAACTACTAAATATTATCAATTTTTAATTGATATTTTTCTAAGTTTCGATACAAATTATTATTCAATTTTTAAATGTTAAAAAATTAATATTCAATTTTTAATTGATACTAAATTTTTAAGGTTCAATAAAAATTGATATCAAATTTTGGAATTTTAACATTAATTCTAAATTCATAACTGTTACAATTAATATATTATTTAAGGCTCGATAAAAATAGATATTAAGACATTAATACTAAATTTATAACTGATGAGAATTTTTCAAGCCTTCATAAAAATGTATATGAAATTTTTAAATCTTAAAAACTAATCCTAATTTCTCAATTTTAAGAAACTCATTTTTTCCTAATTTTTTAATTAACGTTAAACTTCTAAATATCAATAAAAATTGAAATTAAATTTTTACATTTAAAAGATAAATAGTAAATTTGTAATTAATACTGAAAATTGTAAATCTCAATAAAAATTGATATTAAATTTTTGAACCTTAATAAAAATTGATATTAAAATTAAAATCTGAAAAAATTAGTGCTAAATTTGTAACTGATTTCTTAATTTCAATAAAAATTAATATTAATTCTGTTTACATCTCAAATAATGAATACTAAATTTAATTGATATTAAATCTCTAAACCTCAGTAAAAATTAATATCAAATTTTTAAGCCTCAATTGATATCAAAATTAAAATTTTAAAATATTAATACTAAATTTGTGATTGATGCTAAATATCTAAATCTTAATAAACACTGACTTCAAATTTTTGAACCAAAAAAAAATACTTTATATTGAATATTAGATTTTTAAATCCTAAAAAATTAATATTAAAAATTTTAATTGATATTCAATCTGTAAGATTCAATAAAAACTGGTATATTTCTAAATCAGAAAAATTAATATTAAATTTTTAAATCTTAAAAAATGAATGCTAAATTACTGTCATAAAAAGATCTGTATTAAATTAAGAAAATTAGTAGTACAACTACATTAATAATATATTAACAAAATTAATATTACTATAAAATCAATACTGTAACAGAATCAGTACTATAATAAAATTAGTACTGTAATGAAATCAGTATTATATTAAGAAAATTGGTACTATAATAAAACTTGTACTATATTAACAAAATTAAAAGAATTATAACAACATCATATGTTAATCAATATGTTAATAAAATTAGTACTGGAATAAAATTACTATTTTATTAAGAAAATTGGTGTATAGCAACGCACAATATACGTCGATAACAAAATCAATCCTATACCAACAAAATAAGTAATATAATAAAATCAGTACTATCTTAAAATAGTTAGTACTATGATAAAATTAGTACCATAGCGAAATCAATCGCGTATTAATAAAATCAGTACTACAATAAAATCAATACTATATTAACAAAATTAGTACTGCAATAAAATCAGTGCTATATTAACAAAATTCGTACTATAACAAAATTAGTACCATATTAACAAAATTCGTACTATATTAAAATCAGTACTATATTAACAAAATTAGTACTGCAATAAAATCAGTGCTATATTAACAAAATTCGTACTATATTAAAATCAATACTATATTAACAAAATTAGTACTGCAATAAAATCAGTGCTATATTAACAAAATTCGTACTATTACAAAATCAGTACTATATTAACAAAATTCGTACTATATTAAAATCAGTACTACATTAACAAAATTAGTACTGCAATAAAATCAGTGCTATATTAACAAAATTCGTACTATAACAAAATTCGTACTATAACAAAATTAGTACTATATTAACAAAATTAATACTATATTAAAATCAGTACTATATTAACAAAATTAGTACTGCAATAAAATCAGTGCTATATTAACAAAATTCGTACTATTACAAAATCAGTACTATATTAACAAAATTCGTACTATATTAAAATCAGTACTACATTAACAAAATTAGTACTGCAATAAAATCAGTGCTATATTAACAAAATTCGTACTATAACAAAATTCGTACTATTACAAAATCAGTACTATATTAACAAAATTCGTACTATATTAAAATCAGTACTACATTAACAAAATTAGTACTGCAATAAAATCAGTGCTATATTAACAAAATTCGTACTATAACAAAATTCGTACTATATTAAAATCAGTACTATATTAACAAAATTAGTACTGCAATAAAATCAGTGCTATATTAACAAAATTCGTACTATTACAAAATTAGTACTATATTAACAAAATTTGTACTATATTAAAATCAGTACTATATTAACAAAATTAGTACTGCAATAAAATCAGTGCTATATTAACAAAATTCGTACTATAACAAAATTAGTACTATATTAACAAAATTCGTACTATAACAAAATCAGTACTATATTAATAAAATTCGTACTATATTATCAAAATTAGTGCTATATTAACAAAATTCGTACTATAACAAAATTAGTACTATATTAACAAAATTCGTACTATATTAAAATCAGTACTCTGCAAAATTAGCACTATAATAAAATCTTTGCTACAACAAAATCAGTAGAAGTGGTCAATGTAATTAAATGCACGAAGTGACGAAAATTGAGTTTTCATCGTCGTCATTTCGTTTCACCAGGCTATGCGCTGGTCAGGAACGTGTTAATACGTTATGTAATTACTCATACCTTGGACATGTTCGCCGTTAAATTTAACAGAAATTTCATGTTGTCCCTCCTCTCTTGGATCATATTTAAGAGACACGGTGCCATCACGATTATCCTCGATCACTGGTTTATCCACATCCCCGCTTGGCATCTTTACTTCCGCTGAAATAACAAGATGCATTTAGAATCACTTCGCATTAAATCCGACAATCTGATTTCTCATTAATAATACTCAACATCCGTTTATGTTTTAAACCTATTATTATAACTTGACTGACTTGCTCTTGGAGTAAATACTAGGAACGTTAAAAAAAGTTGTATGAATTCTTTCAGACTTTTTGATAGATTTTTATGTATTGGAGGACGAGTCGGACGTGCACGAACCACGTTTACATTTGAAAGGTAATAAAAATACGTTTATGCAGTGTGGATCATCCATGGCCAAACTCGCTATAGTCAGTTCAAAGGATTACTGTAATTCTAATATTCTGACAGAAATTAAATTCATGCGTTTTTGCCCTTGAAATGTACATTGTTCCGCGAAAAAGAAAAACGTAACGCGTAATGATAAGTAGGTGAGTTATCAGGTCCTGCGGAAAATTTTGTCGCTTTTTGTGTCGGTGAAAGAAAATGCAATGATCTGATTAGATAATGGCCTTTACTCGAAAAATAAGATCCATTAACCCTGCTACGGTCTTTCGGGTCTTCCTCGACTCATTACGCTTTTACACCTTTCAAAACTTTTACTGTTATCAAGAAATTATTATTTGTCTAGGGTAATCTAATACATTATAACAGCTTGGTAAATAAGTGAAATCGATCAGTGACCACGTAAAATATTTTGTTATAAATAAATAACAATCATATTGAGCTTTGATTGAAAGTATGACACATTTTCATACGAATTTATAACCTATATTATTAAAAATTAGTCTGCTAACCTAATTGCAAATATTTATACTTAGAACTATGAATAATAAATATTACAAAATATCGTGAAAATATTTGTAAGATTTGTTGAGAATAAAAATATTACTTAATACAATTTTTAACGAGGATACAAAATATTACTTCTACATGTATCATTGAACATATTTATTTTTGGTGTTCAAAAGTAATTTGTCATTAAATTTAATCTCTTCTTAGGATAATTATTAGTTTTCTGTCAAAATGCAAGTAGGCACAATATGGATTATGGTAAGCCTACGTAATATGAAACAGGTTGTGTATTGGCTATATGTTCCTTCTTCATATTATATAGTATTATAAAGTTTTTACCATTTTACCATTTTAAAAATAATATATAAGATAAGTCAACAAAAGTGGAAGACATTCATTTACTTATCTATTTTATTTAAATAAATATTCATTTTTCATAATAAAAATAAATGCATTCTTTACAAGTTTCTTATGTGTTCCATACTAAGTGCCTGTTTTTTTAAGTATTTTTTATCCTAATTTTAAGAGATGCAAATTTCTGTGTAATTAACAATTTGCACATGAATATCTATAAATTTTCATTCTATTAAAAACCTATACAGTTTCATATTAGATATACTTAAATTAATTTGGATAATTCTTGCAATTATATTTGACACTTTAATATTTGAAATTATATTTTAAATTTATGAGAAAAGTCTGGATGATCTATCAAAGTAAAAAATTAAATAATAAATAAAGTACAAAATTAAAAATATTATTACACACAAGATCTTTGTGAACGTCCTTAAATGTAGTCGAAGTGAATCTAATATTAATTTAATTCGATATAAATTAATAACGCAATACTAATATAACTCAGTATGATTTAATAACGTAATACTAACTGAACTTGGTATAAGCCAATAATTTAATACTAATACAATTCGGTA
>CM072798.1:3175866-3254919 GCA_036983795.1 Megachile lagopoda | reverse complement strand
TGGTCACCGTTTATGTATGAACAATGTTCGTTCTTTTGGGTCTTCCACAGAAACTAATCAACGAGAGTGCACTTTGACTTTGAACCCCATAGAAAGAAATCGCATTGCACGAACAAAATGATGTAATACAGAAAGAGACATTATTATAACATTTAATTTCTTCTTGAACAGTTCCTTTTTATTTCTAACCAAATTCGAGATATAATTCATCCTAAGGACGCAACACCCCTTGTATAGCTCTGCAGCCAAAAAATAGCTTCATCACGAGGTTTTCAGTAAAGGTCGCCATATAGGACTCTTGCCAGTGACTTTTATTGTTTGGCACAAAATAGGCGAAATATGAGATACTGATACATATTGAAAAGATATTTTCGAACGACATTAAAACAAAAAGTTTAAAAAATTTTTAAATTGAAATTGCAATTTAATTTGAAAATTTACAAAATTTTTAAAACTTCCATTCAATGGAACATCTAACAACTTCACACAATAACTACTGAATTTTGTATTTTTTATAAAACTATTTTCTTTTTGATATATCATTTAAATTTAGAGCATTATGAAAAAGTAAATTTGTAAAGCAACAATTTTAAAGAATAAACAAATGAAAATCTATTTCACAAATATTAGGTTAAGATTTCTTGGTATAAAGATATTTTTGTCAAAATTGCTTGAAGAACATCAATACCGTTTCTGTTCTTTATTTTTAGTATATAATCTCGACTATGAAAATTAAGAAGTGAATGTATGGATTCATTTGAAATATTATTAAACAGGTAGCACCCTCTACTAGTAATACAGTGATAATATAAAATTATGGAATATTACCAAACGATATAAAATGTAACAAAATTTTAAAAGTTAAATATTAAACATCATCCTAACCTTTACGTTTATTACATTTCATAATATCTGTCTGTATCATCTTATAATGCTACAAACAGTTGCTAGTAGTCGAGCTCCCTAATAAGTCAGACATCACAACAACAATGATTATTTTTAGACTCGTGCTTGTTCCATCATTACAGTACATTCTGATAAATATTTGAAGTGACTCCTCAACCGAAATTAATCATTCATGTTCAAAACTAACTGTATTTATTTATTTATCACACAGGAGAGTCAACAAAAATTGTTATCTAAAATAAGTTGTTAACTATAGGTTGTATCAAGACTTTAAGTAAATTATATTTGAGGGGACAAATCAAATGTACACAATTTGATTCTTTTGCATCTGATATTTTCTGAATTATTAAGTTAACTGCATTTTTTGTAAAGTTACTCATTTGAAAAAGATTTGTTCTTAAGTTTAAGTCACATTGGGATAAAAAATCTTATTCCAAATAAAACTGTCTATTTTCAAAAATTTGATTTCATATGAAATTTGCATTTCATAACCTGCAAATAAATTTTCCTTTAAACTAAAAAGTTATTCCTAGTTATCAAGTGTCATTATTTGTTTCAGCATTACTAAAATTATTCGCAACTCCAGTCAAAAATAAAAAGATATACTTTAAAAAATAAATATTACAATCTAATCAAACTGTTGCATTTTCTTTCACTAATACAAAAAACGACACAATTTTCTGAGGTTAGCCAATGTGGCAAGAAAGATGGGCAATGTATAATTTCCTAGACAGTGAAACCTTTTTTCGTTTGCACGTAGAAAAGACTTTGAAAAATTAACGGAGAGAAATCGAGTCCTGGCGGTGGTTCCTCGTTTTCAGGGTCAATCCTGGTGTAACATACGGGTCCACGTTCAGCATAATCGTATTGACTGCACGTGATAATCTTCAATCCTTGCCTGTAGAAGGTCGACACCTCCTGCCACGTGGTTTCGACCTCCTCTTCCTCCCAAACCATATTCAAAGCTTCAACTCGGTCCACTCACTTTGATACGACTTAACGAATTATACGCGTGATCTGTCGCAAAAGTATCGATATTCATTTTCTCGAACCGAAAATAATCGTAAAACATCGTGTGAACGGTTTTGTAGCTTATTGCAATTCATTTTGCACCGTTTCCCGCGTTTTTAATGATTATTTGAACGTTGTTTTACCGCGAAAGTTTTCTACTTATGATAGAGTAAAAAACTAGAGATTTTCACTTATGATAGAGTAAGAAACGAGCGAATTTTACTTATAATAGGGTATTAGAGTTAAGTCTTGATATAAAAATATCAAGAATTCATTTATGAATACAGGAAAATTCATTAATGAATTTTTTAGGGCTAAACTTTCGCTCACATCGCGTAGTTCCGACATTGACCGAAGTTTACCGAACGTGGAAAACGACAGCGTGCAGCGTAAACGTCCGAACGACCAAACGTAAACAAACAGCACCTATTCGGATAATTCTAATGCAAGAACAAAACCTTTTTTATTTTTGATTTTCTGTTATGAAACTTTTACCAACATATTTGTGACATTTTCCTGATTAAAGTGAGACCAAACACGACATAATTTAGAACACATTTACTTGTAATTTCAAGGATTGTACTTGTATCGATGCTCTACTGTTGTAAGATTCGCGGTAAACGGACGAGTAATGACACGTCGGGTAATTTCGTTTTTCTTCGGTGCTATTCGGATCACGTGATACGTTTGACAGTCGTCATCGTAGACTTCTATGGTTTTATGACTTCGCGGCTTTTACTTTTATGAGTTATTACAAGTAAATACATCAAGAATTATGTCGTGTTTGATCTTCTTTTAATCAGGAAAATGTCACAAATATGCTTGGAAAAGTTGCATAATAAGAGAACGGAAAATAAAAAGGTTAACAACGAATTGGTATTGTGAACAATACAAATGACGATATTTGCCGACTGCCACAGTTGCAGCACTCTTTTCTTTTTCACTAATTATCCTACTCTGCGTTCGAAACTTATTGTCAATTGAACCACTAAATTTATTAGTAAAAGTTTAATAACAAATTAAAAAATAAAAAAAGTTTTATATGTGTATTGGTATTGTTTGGCGGATATATTGGAACCAGGATCATATGACATTTCTTGGTGAGCGTGATAGGGATAATTTTTTCGTTTATATCTTGTAGAACATTTTCACCTATATGAAGGCTTTGGAAACTTGAGAGATAAAAAATTACGAAATTTAGGAGTTTTGCAATTCAGCAATTTGGGAAGTTAGAAATGTAGGAATTTAGGAATTAAAGATAGGAAAATATAGAGATATTCAATTTTTTCATTTCTAGTATTATAAATTTATAAATTTGTAAGTATAAAAGTGTGCAACTGTACAAGTGTACAAATTTAAAACTGAGCAAGTGTACGAGTCTACAAATGTAAAAATTTAAAAATGTACAAATCTACAAATATACAAATTTGAAAATAAACAAATCTACAAATATATAAGTGTACAAATGTACTCATATACAAATCTTCAAATATCCAAATTTGAAAATATAGGATATAAGAAATTTAGAAATGTGAAATCAAAGAAATTGTAGAACCAAAAATTCCCAGAGTAACTATCCAAATATTTAAGTGCACGCAATATTCCATGCACTGATATTACTATAAAACTTATATTACATAAAAGAATACATAACAAAAATATTTTTTGTATAAATATAAGTGTAAAGAATACTTGAAGGTCAACTTCATTTTAACAAACGGAATGCCACATTTTTTGTATCTTTAGTGCAATAGCTATTACTCGGACGACTTCCGCAAGCTATCATTAAATGTGGTGGTAAAATAAACATTCTTATATTTAGAATATAGGACGTGAAGATGAGTTTCGCGGCAAGCCCATTCGCCAGGCTTAATCCCATTAGATTTTTTTCTGGAGAGCACTCAAAAATGTCTATCACGAAATACTGGAAAATACGAGGCAACGGATTACTGCAGCATGTGTTAGAATAAATTCAGAAACAAAACGCGTGATTGAACGATAAGAACGTAACTATCAAGTTTAACCGAAATTTTCGTTTAGATAATTTTGGAAATTTAAGAACTTTCAAAATACGAATTTCAAGAATTTTCAAGGCAATTTTTTAGGACAACAAACTAAACGTCGCGCTAACAATTTTGTTGTAAACATTTATGTGACACTTTATAATTTACTTATAAATATTTATAATAATTTCAATTTTTTGCAAATACCTTATATCTGTAAGAACTAATTAACCTTTTTGGAAACACTGATATATTTCTAGACATTTAGTTTTTTTTTTTTAATTTAATATACATTCAATATATTTAATATATCTAAATACTATTTTACTTGTTGAGTATTATCAACGTTTTTGAATTGTTTTATTTAATTGTTATTCGTTTGAAACAAATAAAATATAGGTACACAGAAATTTCCTAACCTCAAAAAGATAATATTTCAAGAATTCTTGTATATTCAATATATGAGTATCCTATTATTTTTTATAATATACTAACATGATAACAAAATGCTTTTACAATAAATTATTCTATTTATTCAAAATTATTCATGAATTATAGTATTTATTCAAGGTTATTTATAAATTACTCTATTCATTTCAGGTCATTTGTAAACCATTTCATTTATTCCAAATTATTTATAAGTTATTCTATTCACAGTTATTCGCAAATTATTCCATTTATTTGAGGTTATTCATAAACTATCCTATTAAGTGGTCGACAAATGTGCTAAATTAAGCTGGATGCAATTCGAAATTTCAATCGAGAGTCAAATAAAGGGGAAAGTATTCTGGAAAATTTGCAGCAAATTATTGCCTTTAAATTAACGCGAGGTGGAAAGATAGTGACATCGAAACGTGTTACTCTGGAATTTAGATGAGCAAGACTTGAAACGAGACAAACTTTAAAGATGGGAAAAAGAGATTAAAAGAGAACGTATCGTAAAGTTTCCGTCATTCCAAGAATAACTTCTTTGACACCCCATGTTTCGACGCGACCCCTGCTTTCACCATATTGCAAAGCGAACTGGTAAACACAATATAAGTATAAATTTGTATAAATGTAAATTTCATATAAGCAAATTTAATTAAAAAATTTCTAATGTTATATAATTTTTTTTTTAAATTAATTTTTAAGGACTTGTGTAATAGGGGTAGATTTAATTTATATAAATTAAAATTAAATCTATTCGTTTTTGTATAAACTAAATTTAAATTTGTTTCTTTTATACAAATACTTCTTAAAAATTCATTTTAAAAAAATTGTGTAACATTAACAATTAAAAATTTAAATTTGTATAAATTATTTAAATATGTATAATATTAAATTAATAATAAATTAATTTATTTATCCCTTTTTCACAAAATCCTTCTTAAAACTTCATTACAAAAAAACTGTATAATATTACAAATATTTAATTTAAAGATTTAAATATAATTTACAGAAATTTAAATTTATCACTTTTACACATATCCTTCATTTTAAAAATAAGTTGTACAACATTAAAAATTGGTAACATTATAAAAACATCGAATACATAATTCCGCTTGAAAACGACAAGAAATATTTCTGATAGTTTCAACAATAGTAAAATAAGAAATTTTTTTATAGATTGACAAGATACAAGGACGTAACATATTTGCAACACGACGTAACGAAAGGTTAAGTATCGTAAAATGAAAAATGCGGCACGTGTCTTATTTCGCACAAAAAGTATCACACCACGTGACTTTGGTTAATCTGTCCGTCGGGCACAGATTTATCCACGGTTTTTAACATGTGGGAACAGGTTCCACTGTCCAAGAGCTGGAAAGAATGCACACGAGTCCTATCAATTATATTGTAGAGCCCATCTTTTTTTAACGCAACCGCGGAGACGTGACTCACACATTTTTGTCATTTGTCGAATCGGTCACATCTACTAATAAACTCGCATAACTTGGGTGTCGGGTGACGTAAACAAAGTATCTCTTTTCGCTCGTACATTCTTTTCAACCCTGAACGATATATTAGATTTTCTCTAGGATCTTACTTTTTATCTCTATTTCCCTAGAACTGTGTAAAAACTAATCTTTAACACTTTGACTGCGCGTCATTTATCTATGGGTGACGCTTAAATTTTCATACGAATCTATTATTAAGAATTTCTTCACTTACATAATTGGAAATATTCGTATTACTTGGAACTATGAAAATATAACAAAATATTGTGGACACATTTAACAACATTTGTTAAAAATTAAAATATTATGTGAGAAAATTGTCTACTGCTGTGTGACAGTTAACGACTGACGGATGTACCGCCATGTTGGTTTAACTAAATGCGAAGTGGCGGGAAAATTCAAATCGCTATGTATGTTACTTTTGAATATTTTAGAAGAAAATGTAGAAATAAATATTCATATCTTGTATACCATGTCTTAATCTAATTCTTTCGATAATAACTTTGTATAAAATTTCTATGTTTGTTCATTACTGAGTAAGTTTTCTTTGTTATTATTCAAATAACTTTCAAATAAGCGATGTTGATTGAAATGGACCACGTCAAACTAAAGCACGTTGATAAATGAAGCACGTCGAAGTGAATCATGTTGAACTGAAGTATGTCCAACTGAATTACGTCAAATTGAACCGTGTTGAATTGAAATATGTCAAATTGAATCATGTCGAATTGAATCGTATCAAATTAAAACACGTCGAATTGATTCACTTTAAATTTGATAATGTGAAACTGAATCATACTAAATTAACATACGTCGAATTGGATTACACAGAACTGAATTTCTTTGACAGAATAGAAATTCACTAGGTTAGTCCCCATAGAGGGGAATTATCGAACGGTACTTTGTAAACTCAACATAAAAATTTTTTGCAAATAAAATATTTCATTATATAATTATGTAATATTTCACTATATGTTTAATTATGAACAAAATTAATAAATAGCAAGTAACAAGATAATTTAATAATATAAATTTGAGAATAAACGGGTAAATAAATAATAATTCATTAAAGCAGTAATTAATTCAGAATCTATAACGAGGAAACTGATATCTAAAATTATCTGAAAGCAGTAAATAATTATTTTTACTTCACGAATTAATAAACACATTCCTATCTATTTAAATTGAAATAAAAATTAAAAATTAAAAATTAAGTGCAGGAGCTACGTATAGAGCACTGATAAAAATTATGATATTTGCGAATTTATTACGAAGAATTTTTTAAACACATCATTATAAAACTTTCAGTACTGTAAATTTAAGATCTGAAGTTACGAAACAAATTTCTTTTATTATTATTAAAAATAACAGATGAAGGTGCTGCTGTCGAGGAATTTGATGTAACTTCGCAACTAAAGATATAAATTGTCGAGAATTTCAGCTCCTTCGAATTTGTCTCAAGTGAAAGAAGCAAATTTGTTATTCATGTGCGATGTTTATTCTTTCTGACAAAACAATTTTCTAATTTTCAATGTTTCAAATTTTTTAACTCTCACATTCTAAATTTTCAAATTTTCAAATTTCCAATGTTGTACATTTCTATATTACTAAATTTCTAAATTTCCAAATTTCCAAATATCTAAATTTCTATATTTCCAACCTAAATTTCTACATTCCTAAATTTCCAAATTTCTAAATTTTCAAATTTTCAAATTTTCAAATTTCTAATGTAAATTTATATATTCCTAAATTTCTAAATTTTCAAATTTCCAAATTTCCAATGTTGTACATTTCTATATTCCTAAATTTCTAAATTTCCAAATTTCCAAATTTCCAAATTTTCAAATTTCCAAATTTCCAAATATCTAAATTTCTATATTTCCAACCTAAATTTCTACATTCCTAAATTTCCAAATTTCTAAATTTCTAAATTTCCAAATTTTCAAATTTCTAATGTAAATTTATATATTCCTAAATTTCTAAATTTCCAATGTTGTACATTTCTATATTCCTAAATTTCTAAATTTCCAAATTTCCAAATATCTAAATTTCAATATTCCCAACCTAAATTTCTACATTCCTAAATTTCCAAATTTCCAAATTTCTAATGTAAATTTATATATTCCTAAATTTCTAAATTTTCAAATTTCCAAATTTCCAATGTTGTACATTTCTATATTCCTAAATTTCTAAATTTCCAAATTTCCAAATTTCCAAATTTTCAAATTTCCAAATTTCCAAATATCTAAATTTCTATAATTTCAACCTAAATTTCCAAATTTCTAAATTTCCAAATTTCTAAATTTTCAAATTTTCAAATTTTCAAATTTCTAATGTAAATTTATATATTCCTAAATTTCTAAATTTCCAATGTTGTACATTTCTATATTCCTAAATTTCTAAATTTCCAAATTTCCAAATATCTAAATTTCAATATTTCCAACCTAAATTTCTACATTCCTAAATTTCCAAATTTTTAATGTAAATTTATATATTCCTAAATTTCTAAATTTTCAAATTTCTAAATTTCTAAGTTTCGAAATGTCTAAAATAGTCTTGAAATAAATTCCAAATACTTTCTGTACAATATGCAATGCTCAAGAAAGTACCACTTCCACACAAAAATAGTAGTAAGAACTATGATTAGGTTGGCAGATGTAGAGTTTAAGAGCATTTAGTGAAACTTCGTAGCTGAGGATATAAATTAGTGGATATTCTAGCACCTTCAAATTTGTCTGAAGTAAAAGATACAAGTATAATTTATCATTCATGAAATAGTATCGTCAATAAATTTAAGTAAGAAAATTTGAGAAATTAGAAAACATTGTGGAATTTAGGTAAAGCAATCGTTTCACTCATTTATCTTTTATATGCAACATTATAACAAATTATAGTCATTGAACATTGATTAATTATGATTAATGCAACTAATTTATTTAAATAACTTCAATTGAACTTTAAGTATTTAATAACTTTGAATATTTAAGTAACTTTAAATAAATTTAAATGTACCAAAAAATAATTTTTAAGAATTATGTCATAACATAATATATTATATATAACACTACATATTTTTGTCAACTTTACTACTTTTTTTTAATTATTTTTATTATATTTTTCAAAGCTTTACAGCTTTCTACAATCTATACGTTCTTTTTTACTATTTATTGAGAATATTATTTTATAAATGTAATGGTCATTATGAAAGCGATGCTAGTAAATCACATTATATGTATATTATATTACATATATTAGATATTAAGAAATAATTACATATAAAATGTGATTGAAAAATATTTTGCACTTATATCACATAAAATATTTAAATATTCAAATATTACATAAAAAAATTATTAATATTAAATAAGATATTATTGAATATTTAATATAAATATTAAATAACATATTTGAATGTTCCATTAATTATTTATAAATAAAACTGAATCTGATTACTTCATTTACAAATAGAATTTGCATATAAAATATATTTATAGTTGCAAAAATATTTATTTTCTGAATGATGAACAATTTGAACTATCATATGTTTATTTAAATATTTTAAAAATATTTGTCCACAATATAATAAAATTAGTAAATATAATATATAATAAATGAAAAATTCAATCTTTTTAGAATTTTTACCTACACCGCTATTAATTATTAACTATTAATGACTAGGATAAATAAAATTTGAATTGTTTTCTTAAATTTATACAAATTTGACATAAATTTATACCTTCAGTTGCAATTTTTTATTTTTTATATTTGCTATAGCAAACTTTCTTCAAGCAGCCATCATTTTTGATTAAAGAAATTTTTTTAACTAGTTTAATCACTAAATATAAGCTTTTTAAGCTTCAGTAATTTTTTTAATAATTTCTGTGTAACAAATTCACAAAAACCATTTTTATTTTCAATATTTTTTTTTACGTAATTTTTTTGAAAGTAATAATAATTAATGACTTTAAACGATAAATTAATGATTTTAATCGATAAATTAACAAATTTAGTCGAATAATTAATAAATGTAATCGAAGATTATAATTTATCAATTAAACTGATAAAATTATCAAAAGAGCCAATTACTTTACCACTTAAAAGCTCTAGGATAAAAATTATGGTTACGTTACTCTTATGGTTGGAAGATCCTTTCTTCTTTTATTCGCAACTTTTCTTCCTTGTAGCACTTTTGTTAGTACCTTTCCGGTTACAACCAGAAACGTTCAAACAAAATTTTCCGTTATAAACTAGCTGAGTCACCCAGTTTAACCACTCTGAAATATTTTGCCAGAAGCTGACAACTAAATTTAAAAAGACTTTTTTTAACTTATTATTGCAATTGTACTTTATAAAATAACATTATATTTTCACAAATTATTTTCATAATCAATTTATTTTCATAATTTATGTTCACAATTAGTAATTATTTTTTCATAATTTATACTCAAAATTAATAAAATTATCGAAAATATTTTTTCTTTTACAAGTTTGCAATTTTTTTAACCTTCTCGAAATTATTACAAATTTGCAAAATTTTCCTTTAAATACATTCCTTAAGCAGAAAATATTTATTCATTTTTATTTTCTTATTATTATAATTTTTTATATCGTATATTTAATACATTCTCATATTATTCTTTTCTTATTAATACTACTAGAAATAGAAATAAATTTTATTTTATTCCCACTGCAAGGTATTATTGTAAGATGTTCAAAAATATTTCACAACTCAAAAAACTGTACAACAAAATGCTCAATTAGTTACACTAAATAGTTATAAATAGAAGCTAGTCAAAATTCCGCTAGATTTGTTGCAATTTTTCATTTTGTCTATATTAAGACCGCTTCACACAAACAGAATTTAGTTGTCAACTTTAAGAATTATCGTCACTTCGTATTTCACATACAAGTACTTCTTTCTTGCCACTGTGTATAACGAATATACGTTGCATAGTCGTTCAATAAAAGAAGAAACGATTTTTTGACCAATTCACAATGATCCTTGCTCAATTTACCGCTTCGAAAAAGTCTTAGGACACTTGTCATCCGTTAACGAGATTCTGGAATTTTCCCATGGACGACCAGTGACGTGTATCCAACTAATGGTCGCCAAGAATTTTATTTTTACACGCAATAACGAACCTTTCGACACATCAAAAATCGTGCAAGAAACTCGCGAACACTTTCACCCTATAAAATTATAATAAAACCCTGACAAATTAGGAGATTATAAAATTCAGTAATTTAAAAGAGTGTACAAAATTTAAAACAGCGTAAAAGATTTAAAAACTTAAATAGTGAAAATTTTCAATTATACAATAGTGACCATTTAAAAATTTAAAAGAGAAATATTAAAATAATAAAAATCTGTAAAAGATTTGTGAAATTTTAAAATAAAAAGAGTGTAAAAGATTTAAAAAATTAAAAGTGTGAGAATTACAAATTACAAAAGAGTGAATATTTAACAAATTAAAAGAATGAAAATTGTTGAACTTAAAACAGTGAAAATTTAAAATTATAGAAGAATGTAAAAGATTTAAAAGTTCAGGAGTGCAAATTTAAAATGATAAAACAGTGAATATTTAAAATGAAATAATTCAAAGGGTTCCAAAATATAAAAGAAAAAATATTTAATTACCAAAGAGTAAAAGTTTAAAAATTTGGAAGAGTGAACATTCTTTAACTTAAAAAAGTGAAAATTTAAAATTGTAAAAGAGTGATCAAAATTTAAACGAGTGAAAGTTTAAGAATATAAAAGTGAATCTAAAATGTAAGAGTGCAAATTTAAAATTTGAAAATGTGTGAAAAATAAAAAGTTTTCAACAGTGGAAATTGAAAATTAAAAAGAGCATAAAGGATTACAAAATGTACAATAAAAGAATTCGATCCTAAACTGTCCCAGTAAAATATTACAATACGAACTCTCGATTACTATTAACACACTTATAGTTAATATATCCGATTTGCACAAATTCCTTAGCGGTGTCTGTGTCGTAAGACTTTCGTGCGGTGTAAACACAGTAAGCTGCGCAGTAAGCGAGAAAAAACGTCGGAACACGACGGAGGTCGAAAAACGCAGGAAACGGTTATTCGGACGAGAGCGAAGGTCGAAAGTGCAGAATCGAATCGTGGCAGGAGAAAGACCGACCGAACGAATGTGTAGAGCGTAAGAAATCCTGTGGATTTCCTGTCTCCTGAACGAAAATACGATACGAAACGTGATCGAAGATCGTCTTCCAGCCGAATCACAACGTTAATCGACTTCTCGAGGGCACATCTCTGGCGCGACTGACGATCGAGCGGGCAAAAGAGGATTCTCGCTAGTGGGCTAACGATGCCAGAGGCCCGGGAGACCATCTTCCTTTTTTTTCCAGAACACCTACCGTCAGACTCTTAACATTATCTGCCGGTCCTGCTGACTCTAATAAATCTTTCTATCTCCGTCACACACCGATACGCATCGGGACGTTTCCCGTCATCGAGTGGAACGGGATTGTCCTACTTCCTGGATAACTCTTGCGAGAGATTTGATTATTTCGAACGATTCGGGAAATTCAATGTGTGAAGTATTGTGTAGAAGTTTCGTGTTTAAGTGGTGGAAGATGATAATAGTGAGAAACTGAATAAATTAGATATAAAAAGTGGTTTGATATTTGTTCACTTAGGTACAATGGATAATAATAGTGTGAAATTAATAGAAATAAATATTGTTTAACGGTGGCTAATATAATGATAATAACGATAACATAAAATTGAAAAAATTATAAGAAACGTGTAACAGAACCTAATATAGTAATAATAATAATAAAATTGAAGAAATTAAATATTGTTTAACGGTGGCTAATATAATCATAATAACGATAACATCAAATTGAAAAAATTATAAGAAATGTGTAACAGAACCTAATATAGTAATAATAATAATAAAATTGAAGAAATTAAATATTGTGTAAAAGTGGCTTGATATAGTGATTATAATGATAATGTAAAATTAAATGAATGAAATATTATATAAAAGTAGTTTGATATGTATTAAATTATTATTATATTTGAATAAATAAGAAATAATAATAATGAAAATTTGAATAAATTAAATAAAATTATAGTTGTTTTATATAAGAAATATAATTTTATTATTAAGGTACGAATTTAGTAATAAATGAAAATAAATTGTTTGATATATTTGTTATAAATTTATAATAATAAATAGAAAATGAGCGGCAAAATAAATGAAAGTGCTATGACGAAATGATAAAAATCATTATTAAAATTATCAGATATAATATGACCGGTCAATTAAACTGATTATTAATTTTATTTGCATATACATGCAGCTACTCTTGAGTACACCCTGGAGAATTTTGAGAATAAATACGCAATGCATAATGAATAAGCTTCAAACTATTGAACCTAAATATTCAGAAAGTGAGTAATAGAAGTTATCAAGTTTCCGAATTTCCATATTTTAAACTTTGGACTTTTCGAATTTTTACATTTGAGAAATTTTAAATTTGGAAATTTCTAAGTTTAGAGATTTAGATACTCGAAAATTGGGAAATTAGGATTTTTAAAATTTTGGAATTTAGAATTTTGAAACGCAAGAATTTGAGAATTTGGGAATTTGGGTAGTTATGAGTTTGTAGAATTGGGAAATTCGAGAATTGGGAAATTAGGAATTTAAAAATTTTTGAAATATGAACTTTTAAGATTTAAAAATTTTTGAATTTGGTACTTTGAAAATTTGGAAATTTAAAAATTTGAAAATTTGAGGATATGAAGACTTAAAAATATAGAAATACCAAAACCTCAAATTTCCAAATTTCCAAATTTCTAAATTTCTAAATTTCTAAATGTTTAAATTTCCAAATTTGTAAAATTCCAAATTTCCAAATTTCTAAATTGCCAATGTTTCAAATTATCTAATTACAAAATTATCAAATTTCTGAATTATTTTCGACGGTCACTTCCTGAACTCATACATTTAAAATAAAAATTTTCTATATAATTTCAAAGTTACATGCACGACGTTTGTCCCCATTTCTGAAACATATTCTTAATCTAGTAAATTAAAAAGTCTCTTTCTATAATACAGAATACTTAAGAATACTTCTACAAAAAGAAGTAGTAAAAACTATGATTAGGTTGGCATATCTAAACTCGTGGTGATTCCACTTATTTCATTTCAAACTCGCCCTAATTCTACTACAGAGAAATCAGAAAATAACTCGAAAATATGTCAAGAAATTATTAGTTTAAAATGAAAAACTATTATTTACCAAATTTTAATAAATAATCTTCTAACGTCACAAATTAAAGGTTGTAAATTTACTTGATTTATGCAGTCACTTAAATGGTGCAAAAAATTTACTATAACATAGTATAATAATACTATACATATAATAATATTACATTATATATTCGCTAAGAATATAATAAAATAATTTAGCAAGTAATTTTAGGAAAATTAATATTGCATACTACTTAATAGATTTACGAAGACCTGAAAGCGTAATTAATTTCTGAAAAATGATTATATTAAGCTTCATAGTAGACACGGTGTTCGGCCATGGAAGTAACGCGTTAAGTAGATTGTAATATGAGAGATGTGATCGGTTCTTGGCAAAATTCTCCCGTTAATACTTCAGGCTTAATAGTATTTTTATTTTTAGATCGAACGAATATTTAGACGTTTCCGATCTCTTAGTCACATTGCTATTTAATCTATTCCACTCGACTGTTTTGTTTTCTGACTGTTGCTGTTTTAACGATATTAGTTTAGACGGAGAAGGTATTTCACTAAAGTGCCTACTTAAAATAGTTTAACCTCTTTAAGTGGTTGGTGTTGAGCATCTGATGATTAATAATCTTTCAGGACTTTCAAGATTTTTACTACTTATATTTTCTATTATTATACTATTATATTGTATTTTTTATTACTATGAAGTTTGAAGTTTTGAAAGTTTGTCATATTATGTCATATAACTTAACCTCTTAAATGTTTTGAGGTTGTATCTAGCATTTAATAATTTTTTAGGATTTCTAAGATTTTTACTACTTATATTATTGTACAATTATATTATAGTAGAATTATATGTATTATGCTATATTTTTTATTACTATGAAGTTTGAAGTTTTGAAAATTTGTCATATAATTTATTTCACACAACTTAACCTCTTAAATGTTTTGTACTTATACAGTTAATCTTTAATAATCTTGTATGACTTTTAAGATATTTACTACTTATATTTTACATTATTGCACAATTATATTATATTATATTTTATATTACAGTAAAGTTTGAAATATTTTAATTTTCTCTTATAATTTATTTTACACAACATAACCTTTTAAACTTTTTGTAGTTATATAGTTAGTATTTAATAATCTTTTATAACTTTTAAGATTTTTACAAACTAAAGTACTCATATTTTATGTTATTGCGCACGTCAATCATGTTTAAAGAAGTAGGTATTGATTAAAAGTTTGTTTAAGATTACTAAGATATTTACAATTTATACTATGTTTTATATTGCTGTACAATTTAAGGTTTTGCAAATTTGTTATAAAAATACCTACTTAATTTAACATATTTAACGTTTTAGTAATTAAATATCAAATGGTTAATAATTTTTTAATCTTTTTTAATTTTTTAATCTAAATATGTTTATTACTTATGCTAGATTTCATGTTACTTTGTAAGTGAACAATTTGAATCTTTTTAAAAAATTGTTTATTTAATGTAAGTGGATGTATTCAATGATTGACAGTTAGTTAATTAACAATTAGCATCCTTGTAATTTTAACAGTGTAATAACTGTTCTATTATGATACATTTTCTATTATTATTCAATGACCGTTTTGAAAATCTTATATAAAATTATGTATTTTATATAACTGGAGATAACATTAATTAATTATCTAATAATTAATCATTTTCCTACATTCTTTTAAAAGACTGATAATTTACGTCATGTTTGATGATACTTTACAAGTAAATATTTTGTCAATTTTTTATAAAATTTAGTATACAAGATAATTGTGTTTTTAACGATTACAGATAATTACTTAGTAATTAATAATCTTGCAACTGTGAACAATTTGATAACTTCATATTATTACGCAATTTAACATTTTGAAAATTGTTCATTAAATTTCCTATTTAACAAAATTTTAAGTGTTTAAGATCAATTAATTAATTGTTCATAATTAATCATCTTTCAACGTTTTTAAGAGATTAACAATTTATTTTACATTTCATGTTATATGTATATTATTCAATTAATGTTTTGGTAATAATTGTTATTACCAGTACTCAAGAAAATAATAATAATAAATATCTCCAACTTTTGATCCTCAAACATCTTAAGCGGATCAGTCATGACCCAAATGTTCACGAAGATATTTTGACTAATATTAAAATGTAAGGTTCAGAACATAATGAAATAATTTTTGCAATTTTGTCTATTTATAAGTAATTGAATAAATGCTAGAAAGGTTTATTACAACATATTATTATTTCTATGAAAAAATCTCTGAAGCATAATTTGTTTATGATATATAATTATAATTATAATTAATATACAAATATTAACTATAAATTTTTAATAAAAAATCAAAATAACAAAGTACAAAATTAAATTGAAATTGCCATTTTCTCAATGATCCATCATTAAAAGATCAATAACCTCTTACCCCTTTTATGATTTAAGCAACTTATATGATTCAACACTGCGAATATTCCGATAATTACCTAATTCATAATTCAACACGTGATTACAAAGATAATACAAAATTTATTATAATAGCATTTTGAATACAGCAAGGTTAACCTAAAAGTCAACACGTGATTACAAAGATAATGTATCAACATTTTGAACATTACAATAATTACCTAACCTAATTCAACACACAATTAAAAAGATTATTTTCAGTTAATGTAACGTAACGATTAATGCACGCCAGAGATTATGCAATTCTTTATCAGGCGGAAAGAATCCCGGAATTCTTAAGATAGAAGAGAAATTTGGCGCGTAAAATCTTAGTCGCTGTTTCCAGTTTGCGCAGGAAATGGCCAAGTCAGCGCAGGCGGATCGGCTTGTAGATTCGCCTTAAACGCGTGCCAAGGGTAACACGAGTAACACGAGTAAAATGAGAAATCGAGCTCAGGCTCGCTTGACTAATTGCGAACAACCGTGTCACGATGAATTTACGTGAAGTTACGTTGTTCGTATCATCCTTCCTTAATTAAACATTCAATCGTCGCGAACATATCGACGCGGTGTAATCGAACGTCTCATGTAAGTCGAACCTAACCTCTTGAATTAATACATCGAATCGAACACGCAATGCTGTAGTTCAAATGTAACAAACTTACATCGAATTTGTACAGAGTTAAGTTCCGAGTTCAATATGGATTGTAATTTGAACAATTAAATATTGCTAAATCAAAGATACACTTTATCTTAATATTGCAGTAATAATTGTTTGATGCAAGCGTTGAAACAATTATAGGTTAAGGGCTCAATAAGAGAAAACTTGATTGTCAAATTTTAGATTCGTATTCTATTAATTATTATATGTTTCTGTACTTCTTTTTTATAATTTTGTATGATTTACAAGTATTATTAAACAATTTTAAATATTCATTCTTAGAATACTTTTAGATTGATTCTTTCGTGTTTTTATATTGACGTAATAAAGATTTTGTATTAAAGTTTAACCTGAATACTTTAAAAGTATTTACTTTAATACTTTATACTTCATAGTATCTAAAATATGTATTAAAGTTAATACTTAAAAATTAAATAATTAAATAATGCTAAAATACTAAATACTGTTAATATAATAAATATGTAATGTAAAATAAATGTATACTGTTAAAGAACATATTTCATGTTAAAAAATTAAATATATACTATTGAAAAAATAAATATGTACTGCTAAAAAAGAAATAAAAAAAGTGTAAAGAAAATTAATCTGCTGTACTCAAAGTTACAAATACCAATTCTAAAACTGTTTTCTTAAGAAATTTAACGAATTCTCTTGACGTTATTATTTCTTTATTATTAGTTGCCATTAATATCCGTTTCACTGCGCTAGTAAATAAGCTCTTATCACACGTGTGATTTATGTATAAGCTCCCATACATATAACTAGGTTTACACTAGATAAAAATGGCGCATCCTACATTCCTCATTTCAAATTACAAAAATTATTAAGATGCTTTAGTCGAAATAAATAATAATAATTTTGTCGATAATAATTATAAAAATAGTAAACTTTATGTTTCATCTCTTATATATTTATCGTTGTATTTTATTCTTAATCCGAAAGTAATCTGGACGTAAACCTAGCGTTAAAAAATACCTATTTCAAATTGTATGAGTGTGAGTCACTTCGAGTGCAAAGGATTAACTCTAAAATTTCTGTCGTCCTGGTTAGTAGTTCTGAAATTCGAGCTTCGATTTTTGGGCCAGTGACGAATGTGGTTCCGCACATCCGGAGTCACTTAATCATCCAGTATTAATATCATCACCTCCCTTCAACGCACAGCTGTCCACATCTCTCCGTCTCTCTCTCTCCCTCTCTCACTCTTTCTGATCTGCTTTTGCTCTCTCTATTTTCCAGCCAACTCACAATTTCTGTGCACTATTTACTTACAAAAATCTATTATGCTAAGCTGTTTTCGTTGATCTACTAAGACGTGGAGGATCATAAAGTTGGAAAGTGATAAAGGAGAACTCGTGGGTGAGGTGTTCTAGTTATAACATGATTAAGTTACACAAACTATATGATATTATACTATATTAATACTATTTCTACCAAGAGGTGTCAAGAGACACCTTTCAAATTTTACCTTAAAATTATTCTCTAAGTTGAATCATTTCTCCACAATTCATTTTTTGACTTTTCATACAATGGTTGTTAAATTAATTCAGCGATATCATTTTCTTACAGCTCTAGATCTAAAAATGTGCATGTGGTATACTTATTTCTACCATGAGGTCTTTTGACACATAAGGATTTCAGTGCCTAATTTTAAACCATTTTACATATAAATATCAACACCATTTTGCAGCATCATATCAATTATAATCAGATTAGAAAATCCCGATTTCAGTTGTAACGGAAAATACAGGAGTTGCGGCATAACTTTGATATTCGCTTATTTCCCGCCATGTTGCATTTTAGTGTACACCGCTATTTATATTTTGTAGATTGACGAATTAAGCTAGAATTTACAACCTGATAATCTCTAATAAAAGCATATCAATGCATCAATAAATATATTCCTCAAATTATCTACATTTGACTGATAATTTGAAATCCCAACTGTTTTGGCAATTTGCATTCAAACGAAGAGGTTAAAAGACACCTTTTGGTGGGAATAGTTATACACAAAATCACGGTAGAAATAGTGTTAAACTATATTATATATGTATAGAATTTTGAAAGTAGGAACATTAAATTTTGAATAGAATATAATCGAATTGATACTTAAATGAAATATAATGCAGTTTTAAATATGATTAATTTTATTTTATTTTATCTTATTAATATAATGTATAGCAGTGGTTCTCAGTCAATGAGAAGCATAATGTTAGTGATTATGAGTAATTAACCCCCAAATTACATATTTCAATATTTTCCTCAAGTTTGAAAATTTGTAAGTTTTTCAGTATCTAAATTTCTGAATTTTCAAACTTCTACGTTTGAAAAATTCTAAATTTCGGACTTTTTGAATTTTTAAATATTTATGTTGTTAAATACCAAAACACTAGAATGCCTGAATATCTGAAAGTTTTCAAAATCCAATTCACTATATTCCTGAATTCTCAAATCTCAAAATTCTCACAATCTCAATATTCTCAACTCTCAAAATTCCAAAATTCTTAAAATCTCCAAATCTCAATATTTTCAAAACCTCAAAACTCTCAAATCTCAAAATTCTCACAATCCCAATATTCTCAACTCTCAAAATCCCAAAATTCTTAAAATCTCCAAATCCCAATATTTTCAAAACCTCAGAACTCTCAAATTTCAAAATGTTCAAATCTCAAAAAACTCAATATCCTCAAATCTCAAAATTTTCAAAATCACTAATCTCAGAATCCTAAAATTCTCAAAATCACCAATCTCAGAATCCCAAAACTCTCAATTCTCAAAATCACCAATCTTAGAATCCCAAAATTTTCAATTCTCAAATCACAAATCTAAAAATTCGGAAAATCTTGAAATTCCCAAATCTCAATATTTTCCAATCTCAAAATCTCAAAATTCCCAAATCTCAATATTTTCCAATCTCAAAATCTCAAAATTCCCAAATCTCAATATTTTCCAATCTCAAAATCTCAAAATTCCCAAATCTCAATATTTTCCAATCACAAAATCTCAAAATTCCTAAATCTCAATATTTTCCAATCTCAAAATCTCAAAATTCTCAAACCTCAGTATTCTCCAATCTCTAAATCTCAAAATCTTCAAATGTTCAAATCCCTAAATTTCCAAATACCCAAATTCTCAAATCCCTAAATCTCAAAATTTTCAAATTCTCAAATTTTCAAATCCCAAACTCACAGAGAATACTGTTATAAACTTCCAACAAAGCATTTAAAACCTATACTAACACATCTTTTCCTACTTTTACTTACAGAATAAGTTAATAAATTTTTGTAGTAAAAAACTGGAACTCCCTATATACAGAGGCATAATTTTCATTAAATAATAGTGAGGTTTGCAATAGAAATTGTCAAATCTTAAATAATTATTTCAAACGAAAATTGTAAAAGTCATGAACTGCAAAATATATTCGCAAGGGACATCACCAAGATGTTACACGCGGATTTTAATGAAATTTGCATATGTGGTAGCTTCTCGAAAATTCAGTAACACGTATTTTTTTATATCTACTAACATTTGAAAATCTCAATCTCAAAGTTGAGTACTATTTTCACACCCTCAACATGAATGTCAGCAGATATAAAAAAATACGTGTAACATAATTTTCAAAAGCTACCACATATGTAAATTTCATTAAAATCCGCGTGACCTTGGTGATGTCCCTTGTCAGTCGTTCCAGTTTTTCCTATATTATTTCATATTTGATATAAGATGTGAAATACTTACATGTTACAGTGCCGCCGGCTACTGGTAGAGGGATGTTGTTCAAACGGATTACGTTGAAATTCTTCTTTGTTACGCTCGAGCTTTCTTGTACAGTTGAACTGTGTTGTTCAACGCGTTGTTCCTGCCTTTGACGAGTCCTCCTCGCTCTGTGAGTTTTGTGTGTACTATGCTCGCGATATTCTTCCGAAGCCTGCAACATCATTTCAATATTGTTTTTAGTAAAAACAATTATAACAATAATTAAAGAATTGTTACAAGTAGGTGAAAATCTATCTTTCATAAAAGATACACATATGTCGGGAAAGTAACGGAACTTTTTAAATTTAAGGAAAACTACTAGCGCCATCTATAAAAACAGTATGCTATCTGAAAACAGTATTCCTTCCCTACAAAATAGAACAATCATTATTGGAATCGAGCAACGAATTGTAAACTTATAGCGTTTAAAGCGACAGAACCTTTTGTCACCGTGTCACAAAATCACGATGGACCAGTTGAAATGGGACAATTCGAGAGTACCAGAATCGAAATTCGAGCCTCACAATTCGCCTTGTTTGTTTCTTGAAGAAAGAAAAGGACAAAGAGTAGAAGGGACAATGTGAGGGTACAAGACTACATTTTACGGACAATGTGAAGGTACAAGACTGCATTCGACGGACAATGTCAGCGTACAAGACTATGTTTTATGGGCAATGTGAGGTTACAAGACTATGTTTTATGGACAATATGAGGATACAAACCTATATTTGATGAACAATGTGAGGATACGAGATTACGTTTTAGGTACAATGTGAGGATTCGAGATTACGTTTTAGGGACAATGTGAAGGTACAAGACTGCATTCGACGGACAATGTCAGCGTACAAAACTATGTTTTATGGACAATGTGAGGTTACAAGACTATGTTTTATGGACAATATGAGGATACAAACCTATATTTGATGAACAATGTGAGGATACGAGATTACGTTTTAGGTACAATGTGAGGATACGAGATTACGTTTTAGGGACAATGTGAAAGTACAAGACTGTATTCGACGGACAATGTGAAGGTACAAGACTGTATTCGACGGACAATGTCAGGGTACAAGACTATGTTTTATGGGCAATATGAGCGTACAAGCTTACAGTTTATGGACAATGTGAGAATATAAGATTACGTTCTAGGGACAATGTAAGGGTACAAGACTATGTTTTACGGACAATGTGGAAATCAATGTATGTTTTATTCAATAAATACTAACCAAGTAAATATTCCTTACATTATGTCCTGTTTGGTGTCATTTTAATTGGAAAACCCTCAGAATTACGATAGAAAAATTTGTAGTTAAAAAAAATGAAATTAATGCTAGATTTACGGAACCCCTCAAAATGGCGGATCATAGATCTCTTATTATAAATGACAAAACTGATTCAGCAATTTTTGTAAAAATGTATGTCAACTTTTGTCAAGTTAAAGAATCAATGTCGGGCAGTTCACATATCATCCCCGATTTATTTCTTTTTCTACTTTAGTTTGTAAGAGCGAGCGGACAATGGTTAGAATCGGTTTAGGGCCACCATAAATTAAGGAGTCCCTCAGAGTGTTTAGGGACCAGGACAAGACTCGGTTGATATTTTCCAGACCCCTAGTAACGGCAAGAGTTTGTTTATCCCAAAATGCAAAGAGGGGATGCTATAAAACCTTCGGGAAAGCCTCAGGACGACGCATTTGGTTAGAGACTTTTTAGAGAATGTGAAAAGAGAAATCGAACGATAATAATATTTGTACTTCTCTGTGAAGTATAGGCATCCTTACAAGTTCAAATTTAAATAACCATCAAATGTCCGCAAACTTAGTGTTAAAAAAGTTAAAATATTGCATTCTGAATTGTTAATCCGGAAAAAGTTAGAAAATATAGGCGTAGCAGTAACATTTTAAGATTTTATATTTTAAAAGAAAATTTTCCCTCATTGCTTATATATTATAAAAACAATATTATTCCTTGGTAAATTCGTCCGGATGCAAGTATAGCAACTTCCCGTGCATGTAATATTTTATATGTGCAAATAAAACGAAAAGTAGAATGTATACAAACTGCGGAAGTTTGGACACATCATAGTTTGTGTAAATCTCCGGTCTAACCTACGGAAGTTTGTATAAATATCTAGTCTAGACGGCGGAAGTTTATGCGAATGCATATTTTTATAAATTTAAATTAAGCTTGCCAGAAATATGTTTCATAATTATGTACCAATGTGTCATAATTACATATTGAAAATACAACTTTTATTCGCTTTTTAATTTGTCATAACAATCCTTATAATATTGCTATTTAATTATCATAATTCTATTATAAAAAATAATTCACAATTACAAAAAAAATAATTTATAATTCTAACTATGATAAAAATTAATAATTTATAATTCAAACCATAATAAATAATTTTAGCAATATTAATAAATAAACGTACATATTAATTTCTGTATATCTTACTTAACGCAAAAATGTTAAAAAATGTCATTTTTTTTTACTGTAAACAAATTTGACTAACATTTTGCAAAACATTTTTGTATATAAAATACAAACTATAAATTCACAGAATATAGTTTTCAAACCGATAGTACACGTAAAAATAAAAGCGTGTAAAAATATTTTACATGTAAAATTTTTGCAAGCAAAATGTAACATGCATCAGTATCTATAAATTCATTTATAAGATCGCGGGGATGATTTCAAGGAATTCACGCATGAACTTCCGCAGTCTGATACTATAATAAATCTCCTAGCCGTTCATCGCTTTTCACTAGCGGAAATTACATTCTTTCTATTCTAAATGGTGGTATGTGGATTGTTTATGCACATTGATATAAATCGTACGGTTGGAATTTCTGAAATCAAGCAATAGTGCATGGTCACAGCTCATTACGATAGAATCTACGTATTTTGAGACTGGTAACATGCCAAAGAGTCCTGCGTGTAAAGAATGTATTATGTAACTCGAACAGACTTATTGCAAAACGTACACGACATGAAAAATTCATTAAAATCATCATAAACATACACGTCTGCTCCATGTCACGCCATTCAACCATTTCGATATTAAGTATATCGTTGGCAAATACACTGTCGGCCAAAATCATAATGTCTCTACATATTTAGATAGACTATTCTTATGAATAATACTATTACCTCCTCCTTTTGCTAATATTATTACCTTTTCTTACTTTTAAAAATACTATGAGGTTTTGAAATTTTTATATTATTCAATAAATTACTAATTCTATTTGTAAATTAATATTTATGTACGTCCACTTACGAAAAAGACCACGTATTTGGTAATTAACAACAAAAGAAATTGTTTCTCATAATCCATTCCATTGTGAATGAACTGTAAAATTTAGGTTATTCTTCTACTACAGTAAAGTCATAATATAAACAAGAATGATCTACACGATATAAACGAGAAAAGTTATCATCACTTCGGGAAAGAACATCAAAGCACTAGAAAGTTCGCTTACCGAAAAATGTAACGTAATCCGGGTTCGAGTGTATTCGTGAGACAATGTCAAAACAAGTATAAAACTTTTCTATTTTTTAATTATTAATCTATCTTTTATCTATACATTTTTTATATTTTTCTGATTAGAATAATAGCAAACGAAAAAGAAAGAGACACTGAGATTATAGCAGTCGACAAAGATTAAAAGTCTGTTGTATTGTTTACAATACTAATACGTTGCTAACTTGTTTTATTTTCAGTCTTTTCTTTTATAAAATTTTTCTAAACATATTTATGACATTTTTCTGATTAAAATGAGACCAAACACCACGTAATTCGAGAGATATTTACTTGTAATAACTTATAGAAGTAAAATTTTCGAAGTAAAGCTTTAGCAGTCTACCATTTCTACTGTCAGACGTGTCACGTGATTATCCGAATAGCACCGAAGAAAAACGAAATTACCCGACGTGTCACTATTCGCCCGTTTACTGCAAATCTACAGGAAAGCATCGATACAAACAAAACGCTGGAAATTACAAGTGAATATATTTCGAATTACGTCGTGTCTGGTCTCATTTTAATCAGCAAAATATCACAAATATGTTGGTGAAAGTATCAGAACAAAAAATTAAAAATAAAATAGTTTTATTCTTGCATTATAATTGTCTCACCAATATGTTACTGTTTGTTTACGTTTGGTCGGACGTTTCCGTCGCCCGCTTCTTTTCTACGTTCGGCTAACTTCGGTCAATGTCGGAACTACTCGATATTATCGAACATCTTGAATTTTCAAGATGAAAATTCATTTTATGTCCTTAATAAAAATTCGTTTTATTAAGCTACGTGTGCTTATACGATGAGTATTGTCTAAATGTGAGCGAGAAATCAGTTTCTTGAAGGTAAGAGCAGGTGATCATAAAATTTATGATTATGACAGTTAATACAATTGGCAGCTCAAAAACTAAAGGCTTCCTGTACTATCGCATTGTCTGCACAAAATTATGCGTCGGAGACATTTCTTATTTCTTTTCGAATATCGTGCCAATATGATTTAACAGTTGGCCCATCCGAACTGAATATATTTGTATCGCAGATGATCTAGGAAATCGTTAATTCAAGTTTAGATTATATTTTTTGCGACGCGTAATTTTAGCGCAGATAATATGATGAAATGGAGAGATTTCAATGCATCTGAGAAACTCTCAATTACAAGGACGAATAATAAAAAACATTAAACAATTTTAGAATATTTGCCTACTTATCTTTAACGAAATTATAATATATCACTCATTTTAACAAGATAACGTTATTCACCGCAGTGCAAGCAGTTTACGGATTATAATATTCAAATTTTAGGTTAGTTGACACTTGAAAGTGTGCAGCAAATGGTGAACCGAATTGATAGCGAGAAAAATATTCGACGGCTCAATTATTAAAACTCATTGTTACTATAAAGGAATAGCAACTGATTATTAAAAACAATTTCTGTTGCATTTAATTACTAAATAAGTGAACTTATAGTTTTGTTCAATTTATAAATATAATTTTCCATAAAAAGTGCAATAATTGTAGATGTAAAAATTGCGAAATCACATCTCATAATATTGATCTTTCTGCACTGTCACATAATACTGCAAATGGAAAAAGTAACAATATTGCTTGCAATATCAAGCTAGCTAACACTGATATGAACTTATAATTATAACTACCAGTGTATGTATCGTATTGACCGTATTTAATTTTGATTAATAATTTTTTTGTAAAATAAATAATCCATATTGCAGTTGCAAACTAATTTCTTTAAAATGCAAACTGATTTATTTATTTATTTTCAAACTAATTGATTTAAAATGTAAACTAATTTATTTATTTGCAAAGTAATTTATTTAAAGAGATATTTGACAATCAACATTTCATACAAAATTCTTCTATATGTTAATAAAAAATAATTGATTTTAATAGGACTTAAACAGGGCTATTTCCAAAAATTGTTTAAACTGTAATGTGAATAAATATTGCAATAAATACAAATAACGAAAAATAAAAAATAAGCGTCTCATGGAACAATTTTTATTTTAATTTTAACGGACTATTTAAAAAATTAGTTGAACAGAAAAAAGGTGACAGCACTTTCTATGTAACCTGTTAAAATTATATTTGAATTCTCTGCAAAATAATTTGTCAACTAATAGCATTAGTGACTATAAAAATTATGAATTGCAATTTGTAAACAACTGTTGCATTATTTGCAATATAATTTCAATATACTAACATTGGTAGTAAAATTAATATTAGGGTCAAGCTGTAGTATAAATGGAATTATTTTACAAAAAAAAAATACTGTGACAAGAATATGAGTCTAATAATTTTATTTACTTTATTTGTAAATATTTACAACAATGATTTATTAATTTTTAATAATAGAAATATTCTAATATAAAAGTTGATGTAAATGCATTTAGTGATCAGTGTTCACGTGTTCACCCTATACTAACGTCATATTCTTAAGTAAATGTTTGTAAATATTTGTAAATAAAGAAAAACACGCAGAAACTTCTCGGTTATAGTATAAATTACAGTTTGAATCACTAATATTATTAGTAAATAAGTGCGCAGAGTTCGCAAGGGTTCATTGCACCCTTATTTATTTTCATTTGTTGAAAATGGCATAGCATTGTTCACTTTCACGCAAAGATATCGAGTACGTAAATATTGTACGCGGACCACCATGTATTTTGAATTTAATTCTGATGGTAAATGCGTACCTTAATTTGTGTGTTTATTTAGCAGAGATATACGATGGCAGGAACCTGCTAGGACGGTAGTCGTCACAGAACTCGTGGTAACTGGCAATAATTTCGAGCACAATGCTGAATTCGATGTTACCATAATAGCAGGCAGCCCCCACTCACTCAACCACTTTATAAAGGGTAAAGGATATTAATTGCACTACACTACTCGATACCAACCCTAATTAGGCGATTTTTAAATTTACTGTTAGGGTAAATACTTTGGTAATAACTTTTTTCTTTTGGACAATTTAGTTATAGTAAAATTATAACTAAAATAATTATAACTAAATACTAAAGAGATGAAATTTCTGTCCTTAGATTAAATAATAAGAGTGTATGAAGATTAGAATACAAAAAATATAAACAATTCGATAACAATCTTAAGATAAAATAATTGATTGCCGATTAAATCAACAGAATTTCTTCTACATTTAGACAGTGCAAAATTATAAATACGTTTAATTGAGAGAGTAAATAAAAAATATATACTCTCAGATAAAATAACGAGAATCTATATTTACGAAAGAAAATTAATTAAAATCTGAAAATGTTCATATGGTTCAATAATTAAATATTCATATTCTAGTCACTAATTATAATTATTATAATTATAATTGTCATTATTACTGTAAAAATTAAATCTGTATTAATTTAATTATTTTTATCATTTAATAAGAAACATCAAGATGGCAATATTTTGAATGAGAATATTTTATTTATAAGAAATTAGTTTAATCAATTACAATGGCTTTTTTCTCTTGAATTTTGGCACATGAAACTTTTTACCGGCAATTTCCAATAAAGTACCCGTTTCAAAGACTTTTACTGCTGCACTTAATCTTTCTGCATTTAATCTTTTTTTCTTTTCGTTTTTCTTGGGCGTTCTGAAAAATTTATGCGACTTTATAATGTAAGAAGAAATATTAAAGCTTTTCTATCAAATTTTAGGGTTGATATTGTGAGGAGTTTAATAAGCAGAATTTTTTTATACTTATTAACATTATAGTTAATAATATTAGTATAGAATACAAAATATACTTTAATAGAATAATTATTAACAGTTTAATTAAACTAAGGCTGTTTAATCGTTAAATAATTTGTTTAATAATTTGCTCTCATAAGAAATCGCGTCTGTGCCCATGGTTTAATGGTCAGTGTCATATCCCATGGCAAAATACAATACTTGATTTCAATATTTAAACAAAATTAATCAGGATTGGTATTAGGAGCAGAATGTACAACACGTGAATTCTTGGAATAGACCGTATTTATCATGTTAATAGAACGCGAAATGAACAGACACGTGTTACACGAATTTAGAAGAACGATTAGATAGGAAATGACATTACGGATGCGGTGCTGCACTACAGTCCCTGGCCATCGAGGACCACCACAAATTTTCAGCATTTTTCACGTTTTTAAAATTAAAGAGCCTTTACAAATTTATTAGCTATACACTATTACTGTACATAACATTATTAACACATGTTAATATCTTGTATTTCCTTTGCTTTGGTCACAGCGGCATGCTCTGTATACATTGATCATATGCTTTATATCTTATTTTCCCAAATATCTGTAATTCTTTTCAACTCGGATAATGTGGTTGGAGAGTTGTAAACTAGTCTTTTGAGTAGGCAGACATTTTCTATGGCATTCAAACTTCACCTGACGCGCTATCGATGCTCGAGCCTAACGTAAACGCTTACATTAATTGCTCATCTCCCACATAATTTATTATCACGATAGTAACAAATTGCTATGTATATATCATTCTCAACGTATTTAGTAAGAATTTTGCATGACCTAAAACAATTTTCCATGTATGACATATTATAGCCATAAAAGTGAAATTTTCGTACGTGGTCCTAATTCGGTGGTCAGGGAATAACTTGCTGAATCAATGTTCACTGAACGCAAAATGCGTCTAACATTTTATCCTTCTTTAGTTATCTTAACGTTGTAGCAGCAATTAATCATCTGTGAATGACGCAACCGTGTAGAAAGGGTTAATAAGGAGCTGTTGTTAATTCAATAATACGTAAAAAGATGGTAATAAAAATTAATGGAAATTTATCAGCATTCGGATGTACATTTAAAAGCAGTAAATACCAAATTTCAAAATATTTCTGCATGTGAGATGAGTTTATCTAGGTTTGCTAAAATAAACCTAGTATTAACAGTATTTCTACTAGAATTTTGTGTATATCTATTTCAACCAACAAGTGTCTTTTGATACTTTGACAATTATATCACAATTATAGCCATAAAAGTGAAATTTTCGTACGTGGTCCTAAGATGGCCAGGGGTAGTACAGCATCCGCAATGTCATGTCCTATTAATTATTAATTCGCAGATCGGTACCGAAACAATATAAATTCTCTACTATTTAATAAATCTTAAACTTTACTGTTTTAAAAAGTAATATTACTATTTCAATTAAATTATCCCGTCGTTTGAGTCATTTTGAAACCGGTTCAACCCCTTCCCGTACTTTGGCGAGTCTCACTCGTGACTTACAGCTCAAATGTGACAAACCTTACTCAAATTTTGAATACTCTTCAACTTGAAATTTAGGTCCAACTATAAGGATCCCTGAATATAAAATACATTTTAATTTTCTTTGTTTGTTTTAATGTTACAGCCCTGAATAGCTAGTCCTGACTGACGCATCTGAGAAATAAATGGCGTGGCAAAGGGTACAAAACACTGACAAACTGTTTATAGAAGAAAACAGCTTTTAAATGACGCATTCTTGTAAACATGCTATCAGTTAAAACACTGTTTTTTTATATTTTTTCAGTTAAAATTATAGTTTACTTATATTGTATTTTTCAGTCCGTTAATATTATATTTTATTTATGTTGTATCTGTCAGTTACTGTCAGTTGAAATTATATTTTATTTATAATTATATCTGTCAATTACTGTCAGTTGAAATTATATTTTATTTATAATTATATCTGTCAATTACTGTCAGTTGAAATTATATTTTATTTATAATTATATCTGTCAATTACTGTCAGTTGAAATTATATTTTATTTATAATTATATCTGTCAGTTACTGTCAGTCAAAGTTATATTTTATTTGTAATTATATCTGTCAGTTACTGTCAGTCAAAGTTATATTTTATTTATAATTATATCTGTCAGTTACTGTCAGTCAAAGTCATATTTTATTTGTAATTATATCTGTCAGTTACTGTCAGTCAAAGTTATATTTTATTTGTAATTATATCTGTCAGTTACTGTCAGTCAAAGTCATACTTTATTTATAATTATATCTGTCAATTACTGTCAGTTGAAATTATATTTTATTTATAATTATATCTGTCAGTTACTGTCAGTCAAAGTCATACTTTATTTATAATTATATCTGTCAATTACTGTCAGTTGAAATTATATTTTATTTATAATTATATCTGTCAGTTACTGTCAGTCAAAGTCATATTTTATTTATAATTATATCTGTCAGTTACTGTCAGTCAAAGTTATATTTTATTTATATTGTATTTTTCAGTTACTGTCGGTTAAAATCATACAAATTTTACATTTTCAATTTCATTTTGGCTGAAAAATGCACTGTATGAACATAGACCTTCTGTGACAAGTACAAAATATCCTATTTGCATTATTTATTATTTGCATAAGAAAAAGAAATCAAATTTTGTTAAATATGTAAGACAAAATGAATTAATATAATGGCAAATATGAAACGTGGCAGTCAGTTAAAATTGTACACGCATAAAACTATAAAACTTCAATAAATCCGAGCTTCTTCTAATTTTGTAACTTTTATAGATTTTTGTGTGCCGAATACGACTGAGTACATCGTTTTATTGCAGCGCCCACAGTTTTTAAGAAAACAGAATCTGAACGATTGCAAATGATCAACTTTGAAGATGTTTTGCGATTTTAAAATAGCAGATAGTGTTTGTGTTAGCATAAAACGATTGTAGTCGTTTCATCATGAATATTTAAATATATTTAAGCAACAACAAAAGAGTTATCCAAAACATGTGGACTTTTTGTTGACATTTTTATATTTGCTTCAAAAACGATCTAGAAAATTATCGGACCGTAATTTACACTAAAGAAATATTCTTATTGAAGGAAGCATAATTGCAAATTACAAAATCATGTTTTAGTTTTGATATACAAGATATAAGTAAAAAATATGGCGTAAATTTGTTTACAAGAAATTGAATTTGAACATTTTTTAAGTACTTGTAAAAAAATGTTTACAAAATGTAATATATAATAAAAAAAATAAATATATAGTGTATATCTATAATGTAATGTAATATAAGATCAACAAAGTATTTTCTAATTCTACAGTGAACAAATATAAATCAACAGATATAATTAGATATATATAGATACTAATGTTCAATGCAATGAATTTATTAATATCAGTGTTATGAAGAATGACTGATAACTTTAGTCTTATTAATGATTACATTTATCATATTACGTGAACAAATTTTTCTTATAAATACTTTGAAACCCTTTAAACTCAGCTCTTTTCGAAAATGAAGTGACATACGAAAAAATTGTATTCTCTACTTTTGCTTTATTTCAAATTCGCTCTTTTAACCACCATTTCAAAAACACCTTACAAATTTCTTGTACTCGCATTATTTCTCAAAATACGATTTTCAGTTTTTTAAATGGAATTTTTTGATATACGAATGCATCGAGGTCAACGATGGGGTCAATCCAAGATCAAAAACAAAATACTGTAATTATATAATTCCATCTTGTACAATGTACACTAATAGTCTCGAATACAATAGCAGAGAATTTATTAGAAACACATCGCCGAATTTGACAGCTTTCACCCAAATGACTGGATAAAAAGATGCAATATACCGAATAAATTTGAGAGAAACGTGTAATGCAATCTCTCCTATTAATTCAATACTCGCCGCCGTCTTCCACCTACTTCGAACGTTTCTGTTTATAAATTTGAGAAAGCCTGACTTGCACTCGAAATAGTCTGGTCGGTGTACCAGATACGTGTTGGATTTCAAATTAGATCGGGCAACAAATCCGGATAAAATTCTTAATGGTCCTCCCTGCATCTTCGACAATCGTCTCATCCTTCTTCATCGTCGTCTTCATCCCCTTTCTGTCGTCTTTGAACGCTTCTCGCAACTCGTTTACAACCTCAACGCACAGTTTCACATTCGTGGAATGCCTCTGTTGAAGTTATTATTGCAAAAAATGCCTACTCGTATTTCTTGAACATCCTGCTGACACAACTACCGAAGAAATTTTCTATTTTTGTTTTATGGAGTCTATATTTAGTTTGTGTGCGTGCACGTGTCTGTACATAAGTCAAAATATATGATTCTCGGAAGGAACTGTAGAATTTTTTTCATTTAGATTAAAATTGTTCTAGTTACGATTGTGTGATGGAAGAGAAATTTTTCTAATATTTGTCTGGTTTTGGAGGGTCAAATATGCGACGAAGAATAAGAGTGAAATGCGTAAAATAAGTGTATACATTTTCAAATTAGATATTTCAGTATTCAAATATTTAGTAGTATACTTTTGAATATCTAGTTTCAAAAATTGAGGTACTAAATATATATTTTCATATTTTTGTACAAGTAATTTGAGAAGATAAATTTTTAAATGCAATTATATTTAATTTCTACATTCATACGTGCATATGTATATTTAAATTCATTTTTCAATATTAATATGTTTTACAAATATGTAGTATTATATTTTTTGAATAGCTAGTTGCGAAAAATTTAGTAACGAAATATATAAACATGCATCTAATTGTAAGAAGTTAAATAACTTCGAAATAACTAAATATTAAAAAATATATCGAAATACCGAAATATATCGAAACATATCAAAATATATCGAAATACATCAAAATATATCGAAATGTATTGAAATGTATCGAAATGTATCGAAATATATCGAAATACATCTTAATATCGAAACATGTCGAAATATGTCGAAATATATCGAAATGTATCGAAATATTTCGAAATACATCGAAATATCGAAACATATCGAAATATTTCGAAACATGTCAAAATATATCGAAATGTATCGAAATGTATCGAAATGTATCGAAATATATCGAAATATCGAAACATATCGAAATATATCGAAAGATGTCGAAATATATCGAAATATATCGAAATATATCGAAATATATCGAAATACATCGAAATGTATCGAAATATATCGAAATATCGAAACATATCGAAATATATCGAAATATATCGAAATGTATCGAAATATATCGAAATATATCGAAACATGTCGAAATATATCGAAATATATCGAAATATATCGAAATACATCTAAATGTATCGAAATACATCGAAATGTATCAAAATATATCGAAATATCGAAACATATCGAAATATATCGAAATACATCGAAATGTATCGAAAGATATCGAAATGTACCCAAATATCAAAATATATCGAAATGTACCGAAATATAACTAAACATCGAAATATATCGAAGCATATGGAAGTATATCGAAACATATCTAGATATCCAAATATCTAGTATTATAATTTCGAAAATCTAACTGAATGAATATCTTGATAGAAAAATTAGGTAAATTTGTAAATCTATAATATTATCATCCCAAATATCAAATTATGAAAGATTTCACAAAATTAACATACGCAAATATCTACTGTTATATCTTCGAATACATTTAATCTACTTACAAATAATAAAATATTTAAATCTGCAAATACACGATATAACACTTTCAAACATCTTATTTGAAAATAGACAAATATTATTAGTTATTATTACCAACATCCAATATTCTCGAATGTGTAATTTGACAGGTTATATGTTTAAGCGCGTGAATTTTCAGTATTACATCAAAATGATTGACTGAAACAACTAATTTACCGAAGAATGTTCGATTGCATCGAAATTGCTTGTTTTCGTCGTTATTCCATTTGCTCGACACTAAATTCAAAGAGTGACGAAACACCAGGGTTTCGGTAGAATTCGCATAAAATCTGTGAAGCGTCATTTATAATAGTGAAACACGGTATCGTGAAACACAGATGTTTCTGTTCACTTTACAGGCATTAAAAGACAATTAACGCATTTACTTTTGCATCGAAGCAGCGCGATCTGACAAACGTCCAAGTGTTTTGTACCAACGACTACCTATGGGATATTTTTATCACGGTCAATTTGATCGTGAATTTTTGGGAGAAAAATGAAATACGAATTGATATACAGGCGACTTTCAACCGTGACAATTCCGACATTAATTTTTGAAGGATTTTTGAATAACTTTGAATTGCAGAAACTCATGCAAACTTAAATATTTGTATAATTAATTATATAAACCTTTTTCAATTATTTAGATATTCATGTAAATTAATTTTAGTTCACACAAACTTGTATTGATTAAATATGAATTAAATTTATATTAATTAATTAAAAGTATATATCAATTTCATTAAACCTGTGATAATTAATAACAAGTTTATATAAAGCTTAGTTAATTATTTTGATGTTTGTACAAATGATATTAATTAATTGAAAATTCGGGTAAAATATGAATTTATATTAATTAATTATAAATTTCTATAAACCTATATTAATTAATTAAAAATTTCTATAAACCTGTATTAATTGATTATAAATTTATATAAACTTGCATTAATTAATCATAAATTTGTATAAACGTATATTGAAGAATTTTTAATTTTAATTAATAATACAGTTCTGTAAACTTGTATTCGTTAAAAACAAATTTATGTACACCTATTAATTAATTATAAACGTATATAGAAATTAAACCGTGTAATGTTTAAACTTTTTCACCGTAACTTTTCTAAAATGACGACAGTTTTTTTTTTAAATATCCTCTGTACTAAATTCAAACAATTTTCTATTTTTACCCAAAACTTGTCACATGAAAAAAAGCAGCACAGAGTGAGTGATTCACTTTCACATAATTCACTGATATTTTCGACACGAAAAGCTATTTTTCAATGCAGTTATAAATAATTTATTCTTATTCTTCTGGATTTTCTGTTACACACTTCTCGCTGGAAAAGTTAAATGACAAAGTTTGAAAACAAGAATTTTACGAAAAAAACGTGCGCAAAGATTTTTTGAAAATAAATTGCTTAGGTGAAATATTATCTCTTTAACGACGTAAAATCGCTCAGTAGTTCAGTCGAAGCGCGGTAAATTTAATACAGGCTTAGGTTTCTAATCCAACAGCTTGAAACATTTAAGATTTAGCTGTTAATAAAGATTATAAACCTCCATTGCAAGCTTCTTGGAAAGAGCACGTACACCCGGTTGCAATGTAAGCTGTCTTTCGACAGGAATAAATGTATGGGAAATTGCGCCATTTGCTGCCAATTTTGAGAGATCAAGTAGTTAAATTTCAATATTTCTAAGTTTCTAAATTTAAAAATTTTTTAATTTCTAAATTCCTAAATTTTTTAATTTTTAAATTACTCAATTTCTAAATTTGTAGGTTTCGAAATTTCCAAATTACCGAATTTTCTAATTTCTAAATTTCTACATTTCCAATGTTGTAAATTTCTACATTCCTAAATCTCTACATTTTCAAATTTCCAGATTTCCCAATTTCTAACTTTCTAAATTCCCAAATTCCCAATGTTGTAAATTCCTATATTCCTAAATTTCTAAATTTTCGAATTTCCAATGTTATAAATTTATAAATTTTCAAATTTCCAAATTTCCAAATTTCGAATGTCCAAATTTCTAACTTTCTAAATTTCCAAATTCCCAATGTTGTAAATTTCTAAATTTTCAAATTTCCAATGTTGTAAATTTCTACATTCCTAAATCTCTACATTTTCAAATTTCCAGATTTCCCAATTTCTAACTTTCTAAATTTCCAAATTCCCAATGTTGTAAATTCCTATATTCCTAAATTTCTAAATTTCCAAATTCCCAATGTTGTAAATTTCTAAATTTTCACATTTCCAATGTTGTAAATTTCTATATTCCTAAATTTCCAAATTTCCAGATTTTCAAATTTCAAAATTTCTAATTTTGCAAAGTAACTACAAATTTACAAGTCCCAAGTTTCTGAATTCTTAAAATCTCAAAATCCCAAGCATCAAATCCTGAAACTCACATTTCCAAATTTGTATATTTCTAAATTTTAAAATTTAAGAGATTGAATAATTTTATCAGGTACCCTGAAAATTTTAAGAGTTTCAGATTCAAGACTTTCAAACTCCCAGAATCTCAAAATCCCATGTTTTCAAATACTGAAACATAAATTTCTAAATTTGTGTTTACATAGATTCCCAAATTCCTAAATTTCCAATTTTCCAAAGTTTTATATTTCCAAGTTTCTAAATTCCCAAATCGCTAAATTAAAAAATTATTAAATTCCCAAATTTCTAAAATTTCAAATTGATGAACTAGCAAAATCTTAAGTTTCCAAATCCTTAAATCTTTCAAAAACTATAAAAATTCCCATATTTCCAAATTTGCAAATTTTCTAAATTTCCTAAATTTCCTAAATTTCCTAAATTTCCAAATTTCCACAGTTTCACATTTCCAAGTTTCCAAATTTTCAAATCCCTAAATTAAAAAATTATTAAATTTCCAAATTTCTAAAATTTCAAATTGATAAACTAGCAAAATCTTAAGTTTCCAAATCCTTAAATCTTTCAAAAACTATAAAAATTCCCATATTTCCAAATTTGCAAATTTTCTAAATTTCCTAAATTTCCTAAATTTCTACATTTCCACAGTTTCACATTTCCAAGTTTCCAAATTTTCAAATCCCTAAATTAAAAAATTATTAAATTTCCAAATTTCTAAAATTTCAAATTGATAAACTAGCAAAATCTTAAGTTTCCAAATCCTTAAATCTTTCAAAAACTATAAAAATTCGCATATTTCCAAATTTTCTAAATTTCCTAAATTTCCACAGTTTCACATTTCCAAGTTTCCAAATTTTCAAATCCCTAAATTAAAAAATTATTAAATTTCCAAATTTCTAAAATTTCAAATTGATGAACTAGCAAAATCTTAAGTTTCCAAATCCTTAAATCTTTCAAAAACTATAAAAATTCCCATATTTCCAAAAATTTGCAAATTTTCTAAATTTCCTAAATTTTCTAAATTTCCTAAATTTCCTAAATTTCCTAAATTTTCTAAATTTCCTAAATTTCCAAATTCTCAAATTCCCAAATTTTCAATTTTCCACAGTTTCACGTTTCCAAATTTCCAAATTCCCAAATTCCCAAATTCTCAAATTTCTAATCCGTTAAAAGTCTCAAATTCCCAAATTCTTGTACTCGTATATAACAACCTCTCAAAATTCATAAATTTCCTGATCTCCATATTTTCAAATTTGAAAATTAAAAAATTTGTTAACTCCATTCAAAGATTCGTACACATAAAAATCTAATCTATTTATTCCACACATAATTATTATTCATAGTGTACTTAGGGATTTTACAAATATTAGCTAGGGGAAAATACTCGCATAGAAATATATTAATAAATATAATCTATATTAGTAAATATATAAAATCGAATTTTAAATTGTTTCTTAATATCATTGTTATATCATTAAAATCTTTTCTATATTCTTTATTTGTTGTTACAATACTAAATCAAATAAAATGAGTTAAAATATTATACACACATAGTATAATTTTAATTAATAATCCACAAGAACAGAGATTAGCATATTTGTAGATAACAAATGTATATTCATTCTTTTATTGCAATATTTTTTTTTTTAATAATAACTAATACAGTAGAAAATCGGTAAAGAATAGTACATTAATCACGAATAACAAATAATTTCGTTTATTCATTTATTTATTTATTTATATAAACATTTATTCATTTATTTGTTTATTTATAAATAATCTCATACCTATTTACTTGATGTATAAGTTTATACATATTATAAGGCACTGATTAATTATAAATATCAGCTTCATTTGAAAATTATTACAAAATTTATTACCTGTCACATATTATTATTAATGAAATATTTATTACTATTATTAGTTCAACAAATTTCTATTCGAAAATTATACGATTTAAAAATGATTTATTATTGATGCAATTTCTATTGGAAAAAATTATTATTTCAATGATATCAACAATATTATTATTTCAGTTAGTTGTTATTATCTCAATAATAAAATTATTATTTCAATAATAACAACAATCAATTTCGATAATATTATTAATCCAATAGTACCAAACGTTGACTAGATGTGAATTATAATAAAATACATTTATATTATAATAGAATACATTTAGCACGAAAGTGGCATGTTAACTTCGCAAGAAATGCAATGAGATTTATCACACTTTGTACTGCAATTTGCACCACTTTGTGAAACCTAATATCTTAAAGCACGTTCAGTTACGAGATTAATTGGTGTCTATTTTAGTTGCAATCCGCCTATTTGTATATTTTCGTGTACCTGAGTATATCTAATAGTCAAATGAAAAAAGACCTCTTCTTGTGTTTTTTGGTTTAAGAAATCTATTTTGCAGTACTTAGACGCACGTATTAAACTTATTTTGCAATATTTAGATGCACACTTCAACAAGTTTAATACCCCGTCATTTAACATTTAATAATCATAAATTTAGTTCTGGCACTCTCTTTTTAGCATCGACGGTTTCATCATGACACTGACAATTTTCTGTTTGCATGATACGTGTCACGTAATACATGTCAAATTTCTATGTTTTTAAATTAATAACCTTTTAAATATTTGCAGTGTTTAATTTTTAAAATTGTTTAATTTTCAAATCTTAACATTTTTTAATTTTCAGATCCCTTCTTGGATTTTTAAATTTGTAAATTTTCAGAATTATAGATTTTGAGATTTCTAGATTTTTAAATTTTAGACTTTTAGATTTTTAGATTTTTAGATTTTTAGATTTTAGACTTTTAGACTTTTACATTTTTAGATTTTTTGATTTTTATATTTTCATATTTTTAGATTTTATACTTTTAGATTTTTAGATTTTTCAATTTTTAGAATTCTATATTTTCTAATTTTTGTTATTAAATTTTTAAATTTTTAGATTATTAGATTTTCAAATTTTTAGATTTGCAGATTTGCAAATTTTGAGATTTTTATCTTTTGAAATTTTGAGATTTTTAAACTTTTTAATTCTTCAATTCCTAAATTCTCAAATTTCTAAATTCTGAAACTATATTTTTAAATTCCTAAATTCCTAAACTCATGAATTCCTGAATTCCAAAATTGCTAAACTTATGAATTCCTAAATACCTAATTCCAAAGTTCTTGAATTTCAAACCCTCTAAATTACTAAAACCCCAAATTCGGAATTCTCGAATTCCAAAATGAAATTTCTCTATCTCTAAGAACCGCGTAACATACAATACAAAACAATCCTAAACTATAGCTGTAACAATTTATAATTCTTTACATGTCTCCTCTATTCATCCTTTCGTCTTGTGAAGGTTAAACGGTATAGAAATCACGTATAATTATCGCACCTATCAAAACACAACTGTTTTCTTATATAAATTTATAAAAATTGTTTAACTCTACACTCAAATATTAAATCCTCAAAATACAACACAGAAAAATAAAATATCTTTATTTTCCTAATAAAATTTAATCAAACCATATTTTGTCTATTTATTTCAAAATATGTTTGTTCATCCTACAAACCTCAGATAAAAAAGTTACAAACCGATATTTAAACAATTATCTATATTTTCATTAAACTGAATACAATTTAAAACTGGTCACAGACTGATCAAAGCTCTAAAACATATTATTTAAGTATATTTAACAAATTTATAAACAACTAAAATTTTATCAAACATTTCACTACCACCTCTAGAAAAAATATCAAAGTACCCTTCAAAAAATATCCAAACAAAATTCGAGTGATTCAAAATACACAAACTGCAATCGAATTTTTTCAACAAATCGTCAAAAACCAGATAGTAGAAATTTTAACACTAAACAAAATTTAAACCAGGTTTAACCTTAAACCTACAAGATTTAAAATAAAAATAAACGAACGACGAAAAATGAATATACACGTTATTTCGATGTGAAATGAAAGTCCAAATTAATTTAAAGTAAACTTGCAAAATTTTACTACTTAATCATTTAATTTTACTATGACACTTTCAACGTTGATATTAAATTTATTTTAATATTTTTGAACGCGTGTTTACGTACCTATGAGTTTCGATCGAAATTCATGTGGCTCCCCCGTGGTTTGACAAAATGGTCGACAGAGTGTCAAAAGGTGCACATGAAATGAAGGTTCGAGCAATGTCAAATATCGGACAGAAACTATTCGAATGGATCCTCGAAGCGAACTGTCTCGCTGGAGACTAAAGACGACAATACATCCTATAGTATACATTGCCTCTATAGTTAGACTCCTGACACCCCACCATCGTGTACGAAGGAAAAGCTTAGCATCTCTTCCACTAAAATCTGACAAAAGACAGATTTCGTGGCTGTTACAATACCAGTTAACAATATTTTGCTCTGCTCTTTTACCGAGCAGGTGCAAGGAGCTTGATATTTATCGTGTACACGTTTGCCAGCTTTGTTTTGGTACGTACATGCGTTTATTACGAGAGTCGAAAACCGAGCCATGAAATTTGAATCTTTAAGATTGTTCAATTGTTCGGCCTGGGAACGAGGTTCCTTGAATATAAATACACGATCGTTTTCTTTCCATGCTTTGAACTGGGTTTCTGCGTTATCAATTGATCGAGTATTAATGTAAAGGGAAATTGTATGATTTGTGTAAATTAGTATTTCATTATTATGGATTGAGTTATCTGGTTACTACAAGTGCAAATCCATCGATTTTTGAAGAGTGAAATTGTGTGATTGAATTATGTGATTGTTAGAAATTAAAATTGTTTACAATTGTACTAATTTAAAATTGTAATAATTGATTATTACAGATGAAAATTATCTGATTATAACAATACTATATTTCAGAACTATATTTTTAAATAGCTGATTTAAAGAAAGTATCATATTATTAGTCAGTTTTGAAAAATTAGATAGGCAAGTATATAAAAACTTCTAGTATTTCAAAATAACTAATTTTGGAAGAATGTATAACAACTAGTACTGCAAGTAGTACTAGTACTAAACCTATTTAAAATAAACATATATTATATAAATAATATAAATATAAATAAATAGATAATTATATCAATTTATAAACATTAATACTAACACTATATAGGATATTCAACTGAGTATATAAGTCACTGTATATTAATAAAACTTCCTCAGTTAATCTTTCTGTCAGTTATTTCACTCTGTCCATCAGTAGTCTATTTTTCATGAACTTTATATACTCAAGATCACACGAAGATCATAGTATTATAAGTTGAATTTGATCTCAGCACAATTAAAATTAACAATGAAAACATATTATGCCACTTAAAAAAGCTTCAGTTGTTTTAAAATCTCGGAAAAAATGGCCTAGAGAAAAATTTCTTTACCTTCATACTAGATAATAATAAAGTTTCGATATCCTCACCAATAGAGTCTTCAAGATGGCATTAATTTTGCTTAGCGATAAATGTAACGTAAACAAAACTTTTATATTTTTGACTGTTTCGTTATCAAACTTTTACCAATAGATTTTGGACATTTTTCCAATTAAAATGAGACTAAACATGATATAATTTGGACCATATTTACTGGCTTAATTGACGATAAATTCCAAACGCAGGAACAAATAGCGAGTGAAATAGAGACGCTGTGATTGTGGCAACGACAAAGATCAAACCTGTTGTATTGTTTACAACGCTAATGCACTGATAACTTTTTTATTTTTAGTTCTTTTCTTACACAACTTTCTCCATCATGTTCGTGATATTTTCCGAATTAAAATAAGACCAAACATGACGTAATTCCGAGCATATTTGTAACAACTTATAGAAGTAAAATTCTCGAAGTCATAACGCTACAGTAATTTACGATTTCAACTGTCAGACGTGTCACGTGATATCCGAATAGCACCGAAGAAAAACGAAGTTATACGACATGTCATTACTCGTCCGTTTACTGCGTATCTTACTACAGTAAAATCTAGATGAAAAGGAAATGGTTGAGATTACAAGTAAATATGTTTCGAATTACGCCGTGTTTGGCCTCATTTTAATCAGGAAAATGTCACAAATATATTAGTGAAAACTTCATAACAAAATATTAAAAATAAAATAGTTTTATTCTTGCATTATGATTGTCCCACCGATATGTTACTGTTTGTTTACGTTCGGTCGTTTCCGTCGCCCGCTACTTTTCTACGTACGACAAGCTTCGGTCAATGTCGGAAGTACTAAACGAACGAAAGGTCCGACTCGAGAGATTTACTTATGTCGAGACTTTTCTGCATTTCTTTAAATGAAACCCATTTGTTTATCACTGATTTCTCCGATTTTAATGATTATTCAAGTTATACAATGATCGATTCCGCACTAATTTTTTAAAAATGTATTTAGTTCATGAATTATAATCAAAAGAAATGATTACTTACCGTAAACGTGTAGAATCCCTCGGGTATAGGCTGACCACCAAACTTGATGCTGAGAGTATAGTCACCAGCATCGGCGACGGTATAGTAAATGTTTACTGTGCCATCTCCATTATCTTCGATATCGATGTCTACAACCTCACTAAAAGCATAAAAAGAAGATCGTTTTTTAAAACGTTATTAAAAATCTTTATATAATTAATAAAAATATGTATCAAATTTTTGTTCTTTCTTCTGTTAAACTAAAAGAATCATACGATATTCTCAAAATAACCTTCCGTTATTTTTTAACCGATAAATAGATTTCATACACTTTTTTTATTCTTTACGTTCTATGAATGCTTTCTGCATCCTGTCTATTTTCCCCTGTTACGCAGCTATTTGTTACACGCCGTTGATGTAAGTAAAATGTCCAATGTTATTTTAAAAACTTCATCGCGACACCGATATTTATTTTTAAATAGTAAATTTATTGATGTTGAGTCTCCTGATGCGACTTCCTAACGATGTCTCCTCAATACATGTACGTTATCATGTCATCCATATTTATAGAAACTACTTTTTACATTTCTTTATAATACAATTTTTAATTTTAATACTTTTTAAATTTCAGACCTTTACGATACAATTTCTTAGGCAGTTGAATCGTGTACAACTAAATAATTATTGTTATAATGTTGAAACAAATAAACAAAGTTGAAATGTTAGATAGATTCTGAATTTACTGATCCTTGATTCACTGATTCACTCTTGGAGGAAATACTTGAAACGTTTAAATAAGTTGCATGAATTCTTTCAGACTTTTTGATAGATTTTTACGTATTGGAGGACGTGTCGGACGTGCACGAACCACGTTTACATTTTAAAGGTAATAAAAATACGTTTATGCAGTGTGGATCATCCATTGCCAAACTCGCTATAGTCAGTTCAAAGGATTACTGTAATTCTAATATTCTGACAGAAATTAAATTCATGCGTTTTTGCCCTTGAAATGTACATTGTTCCGCGAAAAAGAAAAACGTAACGCGTAATGATAAGTAGGTGAGTTACAGGTCCTGCGGAAAATTTTGTCGCTTTTTGTGTCGGTGAAAGAAAATGCAATGATCTGATTAGATAATGGCCTTTACTCGAAAAATAAGATCCATTAACCCTGCTACGGTCTTTCGGGTCTTCCTCGACTCATTACGCTTTTACACCTTTCAAAACTTTTGCTGTTATCAAGAAATTATTATTTATCTAGGGTAATCTAATACATTATAAGAGCTTGGTAAATAAGTAAAATCGATCAGTGACCACGTAAAATATTTTGTTATAAATAAATAACAATCATATTGAGCTTCGATTGAAAGTATGACACATTTTCATACGAATTTATAACGTATATTATTAAAAATTAGTCTGCTAACCTAATTGCAAATATTTATACTTAGAACTATGAATAATAAATATTACAAAATATCGTGAAAATATTTGTAAGATTTGTTGAGAATAAAAATATTACTCAATAAAATTTTCAACTGTAGGCAACATGTTAAAGTTACAATATACGGAACATTTTATCCGTCCACTGTGGTTTTCGCAGAAGAGTCCCTTATTCCGTTTGAAGCGGGTAAATGTTTCGTTTCGGGAGCTGACTATTGTATTGTGTGGAAATAATGGACCATCTATCTTTCTATTTTACGCATGTTATAACACAGTATTATTTCGTGAAGACGGTCGTTAAAGAAAATTAGTTATTTCAACAGTTATAGACGTAATATACGACTTTCGCGCAAGAAAGTCATCCTCATATTTCACCGACTTTATGCAAGGTATTAAATTATGCTAATACGAGAGAACGTACGGAGTGATTCACGCAATTGTAACAAGTTACATACAGGATTATTTAAAGTTAGCATAAAATGTTCCAAAAAAGAAATGATTGAATCGAGGTTATGCAGGGTGTATCAGTTTTGACCACATTTACTTATTAACACTTAGTGAGTCTGTGACTCATTTTATGTTATTAATTATTTTAAATTAATTAATAAAACAGATAATTACAAAAATATTGGAAATACTTGTACACGTATGTGTTTAATGCATAAATAGTGCAGGGACAATGTCGAAAAACGGCCTATGTTTTATGGACAATGTGAAGGTACAAGCATATACTCGATGGACAATGTGAGGGTACAAGGCTATATTTTGTGGACAATGTGAGGGTACAAGCCTATATTTTATGAACAATGTGAGGGTACAAGACTATGTTTTACGGACAATGTGAGGGTACAAGACTGTATTCGACGGACAATGTCTGTTTTATGGACAATGTAATGATACAAAATTTCGTTCTTACGGACAACGTGAAGGTACAAGACTACGTTTTACGAACAATGTGCGGGTAGAGCTTACGTTTCACGGACAACGTGGGGGTACAAGATTGCATTTGAGGGACAATGTGAGGGTACAGCTTACGTTTCACGGACAATGTAGGGATACAAGAGTACGTTTTGACAATGATAAGGTATAAGACTACATTTTATGGACAATGCGATAATCAGTATATGTTTTATGGACAATATGCGAAACTGTTTGGGTTTAACTATTTACATAAAATGATTTATGCAATAAATACTAAATAAATGTTCCAATTATGTCGTGTTTGGTGTCATTTCAATCAGAAAAACCTAACAAATACGATAGAGAAGTTTTAAGTTAAAAAAGATGTAAATTTAATTGACTGACTTCGATGAAGGTAGCATAGGCGCAGTAAAAAGGAATACATAAGTATAGACACATCAGTAGGGACAATGTTAGGATATCAGTAAGGACAATGTGAGAGACAATTCTGCAGAAGTATTTCGAGCTGATTTTATCGTCAGTCTCAAAAATATGATTTTTCTGTCATCTTGAATTTAGAAAAATAGAGAGTTGATGAATTCCTAAATACAAATTCGTATAAAAATTTAAACGCTTTGGATCATTTTTATAGAAATTCTTGTCTAAAGATTTATGTGATGCTTACTGAGTTCTTTCATATAAATCAGTTATAAAAGACATCTTCATCTGATAAAATTTTATCACAAATTTCCAAATTCTCAAACTTTCAAATTTCCAAATTCTCAAATTTTTAAATTTCAGAATTTAAATATTCTCAAGTTTCAAAATTTCCGATTTTTGCAACTTTCCAATTTTCCCTATTCCAAAATTCCCAAATTCCTGTATTTTCGAATGTCACAATTTTCCACATTCCGTAATTTAAAAATTGCTATATTCTCAAATTTCGCAAATTTTTCATATGTCAAGCGAAAAATTTCTAAATCCCCAAATCCCCCCAAAAAAGACCCCTCTCGTACAAAATAGGTGCCATATATAACATCTCTAAACAGCATTATAGCATATGACAGTACTCTCTTTCCTTATATTGCAATGTTTCCTAAGAAAATTTTTCGAGCCTTACACTTTACGTTCATATCGCCAGTCAGCGATTATCCTCATTAAACGCGTTAATGATGCAACTGACTGGATTGTGGTTTTTCGTGAACGGCCAATTGTCGAGAGACAAACATTTGCCAAATACAAATTTACGTAATAGATTGTTGATACTTGATTTGCCAACGATGCAATGTCGCAATAGCTTGTGTACGCGTTTTTTTTCGTTATTTGAATGCGAATAATTGCTTCGGGTAGCTGAATGTTTGTGTGACAGGCCATTTTGGTGATATAACGAAACAGTAACTATCGATTAACTCTGCGAAACGTTGCTATAAATACACCGAATAAAATATATAACGTGTGACGGAAATGGAAACCTTTGGCACGACAATACAGTATGTTGTTGAACATCTCTGAAATCGTTAATCTCGAAAAGCTAATACCAATTGATATTGATGAAATTGGATATTCATTTTAAATCTCTTCGCAAGAACAGTACCGTAATTGATGGGGCGCTTATTCGGGGCACCACGTTTAAAGACCGTCGTTAAATTTTAGAACGTTATAATCGCGTAACTTCCTTATTTCTACAATTTTAGAATTTGCGATTCGTTAAATTTCAAAATTTATATTTTTTACTTTCAAACTTCTGGACTTCGTTTTTTGTAAATTCTTCAATTTTCAAACTACTAAATTTCGAACACAGTTCTAAAGTTTCAAATTTCAAAAATCTCTGAGTTACACTATATTCAAATTTCAAAATTATCACAGATAGTAATTTCAAATTTCAAAATGTTCAGACACTAATTACAAATTTCAAAATTATCACAGGTACTAATTTCACAGACATTAATTAAATAAAAGTTATAACTTTCATAAATTGTTTAAAACCCTATGTTAATATAACATCTTCATTTTATTTTTGTCTATGGTGTTGATGAAGTTTGACAGTAAAAAACTGGGACACCCTGTATATAAAATACCCTATAATATTACCAATTCATTTTATGACTTAGTTGCTATGATATTGCTACGTTCCGTATTAAATACAGTTGCCCTTATATTTGCATATGCTGCATGTGGCTTACAAGAAGTCTCACAGTATACCGGAGTAGAGAACCAAAACACAATATGATTATCTTCAGACTTCTTGGAAAACACGAAGAGTATATATTTAAACAAATATATTCAACGAGTAACAATAAATCTTACCTTCCGGAAGTGGAGCGTATGCGACAGGTGACTGCACCACGTCCAGCATTTTCAGTGTCCACAGTGATGCAGTATTCTTCACCTTGAGCAAGAGTGTGTTGAATACCCTCTTTGATTTTACACTGGTCCGCTTTTCCTGTGGAAACACTTTGGACGTTCACGGGACAACCCGACACTTCTTTGCCCCCATATTTTACGTTGATCTTGTAACGGCCACAATCGTCGGGTAAATACGACGCCTTGTATTTTCCATCGCCCAAGTCTTGGATTTCAACCCGGCGAGGAATTTGATCGGGACCCTGAAACAGACGTCAACTGTCTTAATTTGCAGTTATATGTAGCCAGGAAAAGAAATAAAACAACTTCACACAGGAGGGTTTATAGTAAAAATTAACTATCAGGAGGATTTATAGTAAAAATTAAATACTAGAAAGATTTACAGTAAAACAGTAAAGATTGACTACTAGAAGGACTTACAGTAAATTTATAATAAAGATTAATTACTAGAAGGATTTATAGTAAACATTAACTACTACTTCCTAAGCTACCTAAAATGTACAAGTTTCCCAGTCCAAATCCTTTTGTAAATCATATTTATCTTTTTGCATTAAAAATTAAGACTATTAGAAGTATTAATCTAATCAAATTTTAGAAGTCTATTAAAAGTATTATTCTAAGCAAATCAAATTCGCTCTTTCTCAATAAGTTGAATGTGTGGTTAAATTGACTACCTAGTTAATTGAATATCTATTAAACTTACTAGCTGTTAAGCTAAGTATCTAGTAAATTGACTACCTAGTATAGTATATCTGGTAAATTGGGTATCTAGTAAATTTTGTTATGTAATAAATTAAGTATCTGGTAAATTGGCTACCTGGAAAGTTGAATATCTGATAAATTAATTACCTATTAAATTAAGTATCTGATAAAGTAATTACCGACTAAGTTGGATACCTATTAAAATGACTATCTATTAAATTGACTATCTTATAAGTTAACTGCCTCATAAATTAAGTATCTGTTAATTTGACTAATTGGTAAATTGGGTAAGTGGCAAATTGACTATCTAATAAGTTGAGTATCTATTAAATTAACTACCTAGTATATTAAGCACCCCAAAAATTCCCTACTTAAAAAGTAAATTATCCGCTAATTGACTACCTAGTAAATTGAATATCAAATAGACCACCTAGTGATCCGCATGCCTAACAAATTACTTGTTACTACTGCAACATCCAAATTTAATCCATGACTCTCCCTACAACAAAACTCAACCGTCCCGTTCACTCACCAAAACTTGGACTTCAAGATCCCCATATCCAGCCTTGGAAGTATCGACCACGAAGTCAATCGGGAAAGAAGCTGTGCAGACAGGTGCCACTCCAGGACCAGACAGGACAACCTTGCTAGGTTCAACTGTAGGTAAAACCTTCGGTTTGAACGGACTTCCCGGAATGTCTTCTCCATCATACGTCACTCGGACTTGTAAGTTGCTTCCGGCTGGTGGTGGTTGATAAATTACTTCGTACAATCCATCCCCGCGATCCTTAATTATCGGAGTTTGCACCTGTCCCTTGTCAGTCTTCAACGTGATGTCCAGTTGTGCTGGATTACATTTCCACGTGTTTACTACAAACTTCGCCGGTACATTTTCCCGTACGGCTTCTATTCCGGCACCATAAGCGGTCACCTTGCTCGTATCGGTGTCGTTCACAATTGGGATTCGGAAAGGAGATCCAGGTATATGTTGGTCCGCGAATTTGATGGAGAATTCGTAATCACCCGGTTCGTTTGTGGTATATTCTACAGTGCAGGAGCCATCGTAATTGTCCTTGCAAGTTGCCTTCACTTCGTTACTGCCCTCCACGGATAAATTCAGACCACCTTTTCCTGCATCTAAACATTGAAATATTTCAGTAATTTATGTAAATAAATATTGATATAATTCATGTAAGTTTTTTATATAAGTAAATAAATAAATAATTCATATTCAAAGTCATACAGTTACAATTTTCAGCTAAAATTAGCAAGTGACGCGATGTACGAATACGATTGAGAGTAACTGTAAGTAAATAAGTGAATAATTTACGATATCTTATTTATCTACTTATTATTTATAAAAGAGAAGTAGGGGAGGAAGACTAAAGTCTTACAGATTTATAAACATTTAGAGCAAATAAAAAAAGCGAATATCTCACCACAAAATAATCGATATTTTATAAAAAAAATCTAGATATATCAGTAAAAAATGATTATTTTAAAAGGATCATATTCTTGTATATTCGATAATAGAACTATTTTCATTAATTACAATAAATACAGTAAAATCTTGATATAAATACCTATAAGTTCCTACAATGATCGAAGTTTGGCGAACGTAGAAAAGTAGCAAGAGACGGGAACGACCAAACGTAAACAAACAGTAACATATCGGTGGGGCAATCATAATACAAGAATAAAACTATTTTATTTTTAATATTTTATTATGAAGCTTTCACCAACATATTTGTGGTATTTTCCTGATTAAAATGAGGCCAAACACGACGTAATTCGAAAGATATTTACTTGTAATCTCAAGAATTTCTTTTTCATCTAAGTTTTCTTGTTGTAAGGTACGCAGCAAACGGACGAGTAATGACACGTCGTATAATTTCGTTCTTCTTCGGTACTATTCGAATAATCACGTGACACGTCTGACAGTCGAAATCGTAAACTACTGTAGCGTTATGACTTCGAGAATTTTGCTTCTATAAGTTATTACAAGTAAATATGCTTCGAATTACGTGGTGTTTGGTCTCATTTTAATTCGGAAAATATCACGAATATTATGGAAAAAGTTGTGTAAGAAAAGAACTGAAGATAAAAAAGTTTTCAGTGCATTAACATAATAAACAATACAACAGGATTTTTGTCGCGTTTCTTTTTCACTCGCTTTCCTTTTCCACGTTCGAAACTTACTGTCGCCAATTAAACCAGTAAATATAGTCGAAATTATCTCGTGTTTGGTCTCGTTTTAATAGAAAAAATCGTGAAAAATCTATTGGTAAAAGTTTAATAACGAAAAAGTCAAAAATAAAGAAACGTTATAGTTGCATTAGTTGGTCTCACAGATATACCCGAACCCGGATCATGTTACATTTTTTGACATGCGAACTTTCTAATGTTTTCAGGGTCTTCTTCGCTATTTTTTCGCTTATGTCGTGCACGTCTTTCCCGCTCATATTGTATACGTCATTTTCGCTTATATCGAGGCTTTACTATAAAACGTTTAAATTACTCACCTTTCGTTTCTATAGTGAACGTGTTGATTTTATTCACGCGTCCTTTCTGTAATCCTGGCCCATATGCTCTGCATTTACTAGGATCACTGAGACGTTGAACGTTCACAGTGAAGGGGGAGCCAGGTATAGGAATATTGTCGTAAAGTATGTCTACGGAATGCCGACCCTCCTCGAACGGTATGTACCGAACTAAGTAGGTACCATTTCCTTGGGGAATAATGATCTTGTCGGTTGTAGCACCACTAGGATTATTAATTGTACAGGAAACCTTGTTAACATCGTTCTCTGTCTTTCCGATTCCTCGAGTGTCTATTGTGAATTCTGTTGATTGATCGACGCATTGACCTGTAATTTACAAAGAAATAAACAATTAACGTTTGTGTCGTATACAATAGTTTAAGGTTCCTGAGTCCATGTATTTGGATGTTTGCAGAAAATTTTAAATTGTTAAAAACACTGTACAAATCATAAACTTATAGTACTTTACACAAGGGTGAATTCAGAAGAGGGATGATCTTTCTAAATAGTCTTATATAAATTTTGAAATTTATACATGGTTTATTTACTAACACTTTTATCTCATAGTATGATATTATTTACACTAGCAAATAATGAAGTTAAGGTAATTTTATTTTACAATATTAACTAATCTTTGTCAAATTTTATAACCCTTTGACATCCTCTGTAGATTCACCCCTGAACTTGTATATTGTGGCAAGTATATTGTTGCATTCATGCATCAAAATTGTCCTGTGTATTTAGGTACAAATAAAACATTATTTTTTAAATAAAACGTGCACCTAGGAAAATGAATGTGCACCACACACATTTCTATTTAATTTCAGTTATTACGTACTATAAGTAAAAAGGTATTTAAATTGTTTCCTTTTAATTAAATATTGTGTTTTAGTAACTAATACATTCAACTGTGTAATATTATACATTTTACAGAGGCGGTGATCTCTGTACGTGTTGCTTTGGCATCGAACGTGTAAAGCAAATACAATTTCGTGAAAAACGACAATAGTGCACATCTAAATGCTATGTGCATTAAAAAATAAATAAATGCTTATATTTTAATAAAATAAATATCAGACTTCATTAAATTAGTAGCACACACACACACAACACACAATACATTTTTTAATATTTGTCACTTACAAACTTACAATATTTTATTCAAGTAAAAAGACATTCGAGGTTAAATAATTGCAAGAACAAATAAAACTGAAATAATAAAAAAATAATTTCTTCGCATGCATTTTTTTCTGATCGAAGGCATACGCTTCTGTGTAGGATCATTAATTATGTTTCCTTATAATTCAATATTAATTACTATGTATTAATGTGTACATTTCAATAAATAGTTTTATAGAAAATTAATTCAACCACTATTTTGTAATAAATTAATCCAACCACAGTAAAAGATTGATAAGTTAATCTAACCACTGTAAATGTTTTATAATAAATTAATAAACCACTATGTAAATTAAAATTATTAAACATAAATTTTTTAATGATGATTCATTTCCAAATAAAATAAACTAAAATATTTTTAGCTTTAAAATAAGAAAAAAGTAATAAACATAACTATTCAAATTGAATAAGAAACAGAAAATATTATAGCAAATAATATAAATAAAAATCTTAATATATTTCACTTATTTAATACTGTATTTTCATAATTAAATCTTTAGACAAATATTCAGATGAATAAAAAAACCGTAGTGAACACAATAGTAGTAAAGATAAAATATAAATTACTCCCTCATAAATATAAATATTTTGAGTATTATTAAAATGGCAAATAAATTTGTTTACCCATAAAAGTATTAATAATTAAAATAAATGATGAATAATGAAATGAAAAAGCGACAAGTCTAAAAATTGTAAACTCGAAATTCTTAATACTAATCTTAATTGTCATGAATGAAATAATAATATTTTCAAATCGAATTGACAATAATTCTTAATCGAATTCGTGAATAACAATAATTAATCCCATTATAAATAAATGAGAAATAAATATATTCCATAAATAAAATAAATATATTCATAAAAATTATAATTAAATAAAAATTTATAATGAAAAAGAACTTCTAAAATTATTATATACATATCGAGATGAAAATGTCAACATCTGAATTCATTTAACTTATGGAAATATTTCCATAATTGATTTATTAATCACTCACATACTTATAATAAAAAAATTTATATACTTGATAGTTTACTTATCCGTTCCCAAAAAAAGTTATTGAGATATCGAAAAATACTAAAGGCTTTTTCTTGTACAAAATTTGTTTACTATTCAGTTATGTTGAATTTTTAATAACACAAGCATTGTCATGCAAAAAACATCTCTCCTATTTCTAACTATTAAGCAGTTTTCCTAACTGGTTTGCTCAATCCCTGTTCCTATCACATCTATGATTATCACTCTTGGTAGATAAACAGTTCTTCAAACCATCAGTATACTATGAAAATAACAATTTCTTAACTACTCAAACTTTAAACCCCTCGCAAAATATTCCATTCGTACTCAAATGCAGTATACTGATCGTTTGAAGTCCCGATCATTTAAATTACAAAAGAAAGAACACTCAGAACGAAAAAAAACGAAGCAATCCTTTAGAACGACAGGATAAACGGTACCGTTCGGTTGGATGCCGTTGCCGGTGACCTTGATCTTGGACACATCAGTGTCCTTAACAACGATAGCCTGGAAAGGTGATCCGGGGATATGCTTTTCGTTGAACGTGATATTGATGCCATAATCGCCAATTTCAGTGGGCAGATACGCAACCGAGCAAGTACCATCTCCATTATCCCGGCAATTAATGGCAGCCTCGCAAGGGCCTTCGACGGTGACGCCGAGACCGCCTTGACCAGCTCCGCGAGTATCGATCACGAACTCTGCCGGTTTGTTTACAATCCCGTGGGATAATCCTGGCCCGGACGCCCTCACCTTTCCAGGATCGGAGCCGTGCACGCAGGTCAAACAGTACGGCTGATTCGATATCGGCTCTCCGCCGAATGTGATCCCCAGAAGATACTCGCCCAGCTCCGTGGGCGTGAAATTGACCAGGTAACCGTCGTGGGTTGGCACCACGTGAGCCTTCACGCGGTTTCCCGAAGGAGATGTGATCACCACCTGAAAGTCCGCTGCCTTCCCCGCGTCCTGAGTTATCACCCGAAATTGCTGCAAACTGTTCACCGGAGCCGCTACGACACCATTCAAGTTTTTGCCGATTGTTTAGAGCGACCAACTGCGCGTGTGATGCGGTGAATGTGGATTGCTCGAATTAGTTTTCTTCTATTCGTTGGCAGATATTCTTTTGATATAGAAGTTAGATCCATAATTTGAATGATAAGGAGTAATGTTTCTAGGGAGCATTTAATTAACCCACTTGCATCATGAGTTTATCTATGCTACTGACTTTAGACGTCCATGGTGACTGCTCCCCAGGACGACTGCCAGAAACGTTGATGTCGAGCCGAGCGAGCGGCACATGGAGCGATATGCAAATGTTTTCGAATTGACTAAAGATATAACAAGACTAATGCCGTTGTTTTCGAGGACACATGGATTTGATGTCCGAGGACATCAGGCAAATAGTAGAAAGCAGTGATATCTGCTATTTGTTTTATTCAGTTATCTTTTTCCAATACAGTTTACTGATTTGTCTTCTTTTTACCGCAGAACGTTAAAAAATACTAAATTGTAAGACATGTCCTATATGGTTAGCAGCCTTTAATAGTATCTATGTAATAGTATAAATAGTTTAAAGAGTGTTAAAATGCTGCAGTACGAAATGTTTCATAATTTTATCCTAACAAGCAGATAGCGCTCATTTCCGAGCCAGAAATTCATGTTCCCTCACATTAGTCTTGTTATATTTGTAATCACTGCTTTTCGATTCTCTCTTGTTATTATTGTTCTCTACGTGTGTGGTAACACATCGCCTCGCTTGTACCGCATCTAGATATTTGTATTTCATCCGTTATGTTTAAGTAAATGTAAAACAACGTGTCGTGGCGTGATGTGTTTCTTCCGTCCTCGCGAGGTGTTTGGAGTCGATCCTCTATAGTAGGAGCCAATCGTCATGTGCGAAATATTCCGCTTTGGAATGCAAATGGGTTAATTGCGATCTATTGCGACCTGAGAATAGGAATATGAGGAAGGTGGATTAGAAAACACTTTTTAAAGTTATAATCCGATAATCTTCCGATATTATTCATATTTACCTACAGTGATGTAAAAACAGTAGTCGTAACTATCAATGAATATCGCTTGCGATCTCCATCGCAATCGTCTATCAATATATTATAAAATGGTACGACAAAGAAAATAATTTTGTACTTACTTCGTGCAAGACCGTCGACTTTGATCTTCGAGACATCGACACGTGGTTGAACGTTGACCTTGATTGGGCTTTGGGGTACTTTTAATCCTCCATAGTTTAAGTGCACTAAGTAAGTGCCCGGCTGAGGTGCCATATAATCAACGGTATATATACCGTCTTCATTATCCGTGATCGAGAAGAGGATTTCCGCTCCTTCAGGATTTATCATGGTAACGCGAAGATCACCTGGACCAGCTTCGCGACAGTCGATGTTGAAATGCGTTGGAGTGTTAGACTTCACACCCTTCTCGAGACCAGGTCCAAAGGCTTTCACCATAGCTGGATTTAAAGGTGCTTCTACTTTCATTCTATAAGGAGAGTCCTTTGTGGCTACACCCCCATAATTTACCTAAAACCATAAACAATCATTGCACATATTAATGTCGTGTAAAAATGTTATTATTTTATTTAATTCTTTGTTGAGAATCATTAATATAAACTTGGTCTGTTTGCATTAGTTTATATTAGAAAAAAAGTATTGTGCAAATTTTATTATATGAAAATAGGGTAAATCTTTCATTTGGATAATTTGTTCATGACTATGAACTATAATTTCAGGCTCAATGAACAATCAAAGAATGATGAAATCAAATTTGTTCATTAAAAATAAATATATTTTACTTCTACAGTAAGTGGCTCATATTTTGGCAAGGTCAAGGCATATGTATCATTCGTGGACTTGTTTGACTACAAAATTGAAAATGATTAACATGAAAGTAATCTTTATTACGAGTAAAATGATAAAACTAGCTGTTATAGTACAGTTATCAACATAAGTATAGTCTGTAGTTAGTTGAATCAATCAGTCTATCTGAGTCTTTCTGTTTCAATCTGTTTCAGTATACCTTTCTCCACCTGTCTCAACATGTTTCAATTTCACTATCTTAGCCAGCCTCAGTCTATCTCAGTATGTCTCAGCCTGTCTCAGTATAACGCAGTATGTTTTTCTCAGTCTGTCTCAGCTTGTCTCATTCTATTTCACACAGTCTAAATCTGGCTATTCATATCTGTCAATCTCTTACTATTTCACAATTAGTCTCAGTCTGTTGCAGTCTATGTTCCTCTGCCTCTATCTCAACATGATCTCATTCTGTGACAAGCTGTCTCAATCTATACTTCTCAGTTTGCCTGAGCTTGTCTCTGTCTATCTGAGACTGTCTACATCTGGCTATCTATCTCTGCCAGTCTCTGTGTGTCTCACAATCAGTCTATTTGTCTCACACCTTCCAAACTTGAAGCGAGACTATTTTGCTTATACTCATTTATAAGTATAATAAGTCTAGGTTGCACTCAAATATACATGATAATCATATATATGATACATAACGATAAACCTATTATATCTAAACCCGAACTTATAATATATTTACCATGATGACGTGTTGCGACCCAGACGTTGGAGTGTAACTACACTGCACTGTTCCATCGTGTTTATCGTCCAGCTGAACCGGAACGTCCCTTCCTAAAGCGTCTTGAATGGCAACCTCCAAAGGTGCTTGACCAGCTTTCTTTACATCTACCGTGAAAACCGTCGGTTTTCCACTGGGAATGGTTTTCGATTGCACTCCAGGGCCGTACACCTCAACCTAACAAATTCCTTTCCATGAATTTTTCTTGCGGATAGGTACAGTATAATTTGTTGAGTCTACACTATATATTGTCCGGAACCATATATGAACAATTAGCCAGATAGGTGAATGTTACAGAAAATAAAACGGATCAGCAATGATGGATATCCTGATGGATATCCTAGCGAGGACCTAGCCATATTCAACTATACTGTTTCAAATCCATTGTTATCAACTGATGGAATAAAATTACAGTAATGTAGTTAATTTTCATTTTTATATCAAGAAGTCTAATTTCTATTTCTAGAAATTGTAAGTTTTATTAAGCTAATGGAACACTTGCTTCTTTCATATTCCTACTAGTTTTACTATATGCTAAAGAACAAGCAGTTCTGTACTAGATTCTGTAAATAATTTAACTTAAACTACTATAGCTCTAACCTTCTTACATTATTATACAAGTATACTTATAGCTTGCATTATTTTTTTAAATGAACACGCATGGATTTATGTGAACAACTGAATATTTGAAGAGCTCAGAGCGTCACCTCTTAGTCAGTTATATTATCAAGCAACTTCAACAATCTAATGAAGAAATCAGTTTTCAATTTTATTTTGTGACGTGTCTCCTCCAAATCTCTCATTTTTAAAATTTGACTCACATCACTTATCATTCCATCATGATAACAGAGTCAAGAACAAACCTTGTCAGGGTCGAAGTCGGCTTTCGGTAAGATATTCGCGACATACGGTGATTTCGGAATGTCCTCATTGTCGCAAAGGATGTGGATCGCGTATCTACCCGGCGCAGTCGGCAAATAGGATACGTCCGCTGTTCCGTCACCAGTATCATGGCAAGCGATTTTCGCTTTCGATGGACCTTCGATGGAAAATCCAAGACCTCCAGTTTCTCCGTTCGTGTCCACAGTAAACTTCGCCGGATAATCGACAACTCCGGTGTAAAGACCTGGACCAAATACTCTTATGGCCGATTCTTTGTAGGGGCCTACATTCACTTCAAATGGTGATTTGTGGATTTCTTGACCACCGTACGTTATCATCACCACGTGCCGTCCTTCTTTTATTGGTGTATAATGGCACTCGTATGTTTTGTCGTCGATTTTGGTCATGCTGAAAACATTGTTATGTTACGTTAGTTGTACCAAGTGTTATATTGATTATATTAGTTCTATCAAGTTTTGCATTAATTATATTAGTTATGTTAAGTGTTACATTAGTTATACTAGTTATATGAAGTGTTACATTACATATACCAATTATATGTATATACTACTTGTATCAAGTGATGCATTAGTTATGTTAGTTATATAAAGTGTTACATCAGTTATATTGTTTACTTTATCTTGTTGAATGAATATTACTAAACAAAACTTTCTACAGATATCAACAAGTAGTATGTACACAACACATTTGAAATAGATTGGTGATGTCTTCCTTCAGATATATTAAAAAATTTAGTGAAGTAGCTGTATCACTTTCAAGGTACTTTATGATATAAGATGTCCACATATGAGCAACACAACAAAATATGTATACCTCAACAAACATGTACAATATATGAACAAATTGGTGAATTTTTTTGAACATTTTTAATGAAATCATTTTCTTTGTTGAGCTAATATAACTCATTTTTGTATATTGTATGAGTCAGCTAACTTGCACCTGGAGAATTTACACCTCATTTGTAAATTAAGTTAAATTGTTTATACCTTAGCATTCATGAATTAGCATTCATATGTGAATGAAAACTGTATGTCTGTCTTCCGTTACTATCACACTACTTGATATATACAGAATGTTTCATTTTAATGTAATAACAGTATTAAGTGGTTAACGTTGTTGAGGTATTGACCTTTTAATTTTTACTAACACGATATTCGAAAAGAAATAAGAAATGCCTAAAATAAAAATTCAAGTAACGCACTTGACTGGACGATTTACTCCTCCAGGGCCAATGACTTTAACACCGGGTACATCTTCGCCGGCACCTTTGGTGACGATCACGAAATCCGCGTCGTCTTGAACGCGGACTCCATTCGGCAAAAGTCCTCGACCATAAGCTCTACATTTCTTCGCGTCGGACGCAAGGCCCACGTTTACGCCGCAGGGACTTCCAGGAATTAATTTACCGGCAAAGAATATGTTTACCGAGTGTAAACCTGTTACGGGTGAAGTGTAGTCGCATCTCCATACGTTCGGTAAAGTTTGATGTAATTTTACGGGTATCGTTGCCTTTAAACCCTGTAAAACAGAAGTGACAATATTTGAAATCGTGCCGTTGAATGTATAAACAGATATTATTTTTTTTTTTATAACGCATAATTAATTTTTTAATTTTCTATTTTTGATTAAAACTAATGCCTCTGTTAGAAAAAAAATAAGATTAGTTTTCATAATATATAAAAACCTTGAAACTTTGTATGACCTTGAAAAACATATTTGTGATCAAATTTAAAATCAGACATACAATTTAAAAAACATCTATCGTTCAAAAGAGTTAAACGATATTTTACCTGCGGGGGTAATATGATCACTTCTGGTACACCACGTCCAGCATCCTTCGTGTTTATTTCGAAGAAAGTCGGTTTATTAACTATAACTCCTTCAGGTTGTAATCCTGGGCCACTTGCAGTAACTTTGCCAGCATCACCAGCTTCCGCTTCAACGTTCACTACATAAGGACTCTTAGGAATTTCTCTACCAGCAAATAGTATTTTTATTTTATGTGGTCCTTCCAGTTTTGGTGTGTAGGATACGGAATATGTGAGATTCTTGTCCTTGTTGAAATGAACATCAGCCTTTGATAGAAAAAAAGAGAGTTGTTATTATATACAGTAAAATTTATTTGTATATTGTTGTATTTTATTAGCGTAATAATGTAGGATTTGTGTATGGGATGGAATAAACACACTATACAGTTTTTGTAGTTGTGATAATATTCATTAACAATAGTGCTGATGAATTCGAATTTGTAGTAATAAGTCGTAACTTGTGTAAATAAGTGGTTAATGAAAATTTGGACATTTGTGAACTTGGGTATTGGGAAAATTGGGAATATAATAATTTGAAAGATTCAGAATTATGCGATTTGAAAATTTTTGTATATTGTAATTTAAAAAATTCAGAATTGCACAGTTTGAAAATTTGAGATTTTAGAAATTTAGGAAATTGGAAATGTGAGAATTAGGTATTTGGAAATTTAAAAATCTGGGAATTAAATATCAATATTACTAGAGTTTCTGTATTAGAATTTTCCATCAATGAAATCACACTTCTCATATTTTTACCATAAAAACATATTTTACATTATCTGTTTCTATGCAAAATAACTCTAAATTTATTTATGATACAATCACAATTCCTGCATCATCAACATTATTATTATCAAGGAAAGAAAAATAGAACAAATCTTGATTTACTTGAAACTGTAGGAAACCAAGCATAATATATGTATATGATGGAATTTGATGAAATCACACAGTGATGTAAAAATAACTATTACATTATACATATCCTGCTTTTTAATTAATGCGTTAAGTTAATATCTATAAATAACGATTTCCTGTACAGTGGTTAACCACATTTGAGATAAGTGTGTTACGTGTACCTCATCTGTGTGACACAAGTTATATTAGTACAATAGATCTGTTTCTCTATTAATTATTTTTTAGTACTTTGTAAAAATATTTTATGTATATTTTGAAATAAATTTTTCATATTATTACATTTATAGATAATTCACAACATATATAATTGTTACAACAAATATATATATACAAGTGCAAAGGTCACCAAGGTTTAGAATAGTAATATGTTCTTTATTTTTCAAATGATAGTATTTTTCTATTCAAAACAATAAAACATGATTCATAGAAATTGTTTTAAACTATTTATAAAAGAATATGCCTCGTGAGTTACAGTCATTTTGAATTTTAAAATCTCAATTCTTAAAATCATGCCATCTAGAGTACATTAAAATAACTGAGTCAGTCTGGATTTATTACTGATGTTCAAAATAAAATTTGAGTTCACTTAAAAACTTTGCAATATTCCATAATAAATCTTCAAAATCTAGTTTAAAATTTTAGAAGGAAAACTAATACAAAAACTGAAAATGAAAGGACTGTTTCAAAAGCAGATTTGGCCATGAGGTGCATTTGAACAGTTTAAATTTGCCGCCTTAAATATGTTCCATACTGGTGTCAGATCAGCCACAGGATATAATTACAAATAAATGACGATTAATTTGTAATTTAAAAAAAGATTAAATTGTGTTTTTACTGTGCGAGGTAAGTGTAATCAGAATTATCAAAAGTTGGTGTGTAAGCTAAGCTATTGATGATATATATTTTCATAAGTTATGTATGAAAAATACAATCATTTTGAAGACCTTTATTATTCTTAACCTTTCAATATTTCTATTACACATATATTTCATGTTAGGCATAATTAAATAAATTTAACATCAGAGGCAGATTTGAATAATTTATTAAGAACAAATTTGAGTTATCCAATTGTGCTCTGTGATATCCACTTTTATATTTATTTGGTAATTTGAAAGTTTATATATTTGCATAGTGAAAAATTTGTGACTACTTTTACAGGTACAATATTATGTTCTGTAACAAAATTATTAATTTTTCAAGGACCTTTGTGACTTTCACATGATCTTGTATTCGATATGTATACTCACAGGTATTTTATTTCCTTCTGGATCTTCCACCGTGACTTCAACATTTCCTTTGCCAGCAGAAAATGTTTCAACAGTGAAATTAGCTTGCACTCCAACGATTGGTCCACTTGGTTCAATTCCAGGTCCATAAACACGTACTCTATGGCAGAAATTACAGAAAATTATGTCAGATTCATATATCATTTTAATTGCTATCAAAAAGCATAAGGATAACACATCGTTATTCTAATTGGAAAATTTCGCAACTCCACTTTTGGCAGAAAACAAGGCTTTAATGCAATCTGACATAAACAGTCTCTCATCTAATATGACCATCTTTAATTATCTTGTTATTTGCAAAGATATAAAAAAAATTCTGCGAGTAAACGTTATTGTGTCTCAGATGAGAAATTGAACTATGAACAGGGTTGCATTTGAATTTTATAAGAACCTGTATATTTAAAGATTTTCGTATTATCATATGTATTTAATACAAAATATGAAACGTAAAATAAAATTTCATTCTTCATTTCATTCTTTGAAACTTTGGAATCACAGAACTTTGTGATTTTTTTTAGAGTATGAATTTTGGGACTAAATTTACATTGTTCATCATTTTTTGAAATTTGTATGATATAAGATTTAAAATTTTGGCTATTAAAAGTTTAGAAATTTAGGAATTTTGGAATTTGAAAATTAAATATTTTAGAAATTTGAAAACTTAGGAATTTCAATATCTGGAAATTTAGAATCTAAGGATTTGAGAATTTGAAGGGCTAAATATTTTAGCCTTCTAAGATTAAAAAATTTGGGGACATGGACATTTTAAATAAATATAATAAACCAAAAATTTTTGATTAAATTAACTGTGTATAAAGATTTTCCTATAAAGTTTCCTAAAGTTTCTATAAAGTTTCTTCTTACATTTAAAGTCTCTTGATAAATAATGTATTTAAAAAAGATTGTTTCTTATAATTAAAAATTTTCTAAAACTGTAATGACTAAAATCTTAAAACTTTAATAACTTAAAAATTTCTTAAAACTTCGACAAATTAAAATTTTAAAAATTGAAAATTTATTGCAGTGCCTTATTAAATGAAGAAACTTTAACATTATTTTTCAAGAAAACGATTCATTTACAATCCACAGTCCCTTTGACATCTTTTATCCTAGCGAGAAGTAGTAAAAAGATTGACCTTAAATTTCGAGGTCAAAAATAAATTTGCACAAAGATGCACCGATTTAAAAGTACACAATCTCATTATGGTGATTTCTGCACGTTCGATACACCCTGTAAGGATAGGGCAATAACTTTGTTAACTCGTAACAATAAAGGGAAGTATTTTATAAAAAAAGTATGGATAGCACGAAGGGTGACATAATGCGATACAGATACCTGATGCGGGTGAAGACCTAATAGAAACTTGAAGGTCAACTGCATGTTTTTTAAATAGAATGTGCTGTATGTTATCTTCCAGCATAATAGCTGTTACCCACTCGACTTCCGCAAGCTATCGTTAAAGGTCATTTAAGGTCAAATGTGGTGATAAAATAAACATTCTTATATTTAGAATATTTCACCCGCGGTATTGTTGTCCTCCATCACATTGTCTCGTTTATTTTATCAACGCATTCTTTGAATACTCGCAAATAAAGTACCCGATAATTTTCATAACATTCAGAATTTAGAACGCTATTATTTAAACAAACATTTAACTAGTTAATAAGTAGCGAAAAGACGTCTGCATGACAAATGTTATTAATATGCTTATTTTATTATTCATTAAGTGAAATAATTCATTTCAAAATTTTGATACAAGTTTAATCATTTGTTACATTTTTCTTTTACGACGATAGGAAACGAAAATTAAATAATAATAGATTTTGCAGTTCAATTTCGAAATACATTTAATAATAAATTTAGTGATAGACTTAATAACAGATTTAGTGATAAATTTAATGAGAAATATAGTAATAAATTATGTTCTTTCGTGAACATACTAAGCTAACAATTAGAGTGAAAATTAACTTTGCTCCAAATTTTCATTTTCATGAAATAAAATTTTAGATACTTGGTATATTAAATAAATTGTAAATTGTAATAGAGTAAATTATGGTAATGAAAAATTTATTTTAAAAATATAAAGTTATGAAAGTATTTGAATTTAATATCAATATACTTACAAAATTAATTATAAACTTAATCGTTGTATTAACATTAAATGTATTTAATCAGTTTTTGAATAAATTTTAAAATGTATAATAACAAACATAGTTCATTTTCAAATACATGTCAACAATGTTTATTAAGAATTGTAAATAAATTTTGTATATATTATTGGCCCATTGTAATCATGTTTGTATGTAACAACATTAATAAGCTAGCGAAAAGATTAAATGTAGCTAAACTACAATTGTACTGGTAACAATAACTATATTTGCCATGCAGTTTATATTGCAGTTATTGCGCACGCCAATTACTTTATTTAAAAATTGACTTCGAATTATTTGCGCAACTGGATGAAGCCACTGACGTAACTAGATAGGGACTAGAATATGTTTGTTTGGTCCTCAAAATATAAACTGATTTTCCACGTGCAAAAATTTTGAAAGTTACAAATTTTCAGATTTGCAAATTTTCAAACTTCCAGATATCGAAATTTTTAATTTTTTAATATTTCACATATCAAAATTTAAAAATTTTCAAAGTTTCAAATATTCAAATTTTCAAGTTCCCAAAAATTTCAAAAATTCCAACTCTCCAATTTTCAAATTTCAAAACTTCCATATTTGCAAATCTTCAAATCCTTAAATTACCAAACTAAAAAATTTGCAGAATTTCAAGTTTTCAAATCCAAATTAACAAATTCCCAAATTACAACTTCTATAAATTTGAAAATTTGTAAATTTCTATAGGGTCGATCTTTCAAAAGGATAAAGTTTCAAATTCTTAAATTCACAAGTTTACAAATTCAAAATATTTAGTTTCCCACATTTCCAATTTTTTGAATTTATGGATTCAAACATTTTTTGATTTCAAAATTTTCAAATTTCCAGTTTCCCTAATAATAAAATTCGAAAATTCCCTAACTCAAAGATTTCCAAATTCCCTATCTCAAAGATTCCCAAATTCCCTAAATTAAAAATTCCCAAATTCTCTAATTCAAAGATCCCCATATTTCAAAATTCCCTAATTCAAATATTTTCATATTTACATATTTCCAAATTCAAAAATTTCCATATTTCAAAATTCCCAAATTCCCTAATTCAAATATTTTCATATTTACATATTCCCAAATTCTCAAATTCAAAAATTTCCATATTTCAAAATTTTCTATTTCAAAATTCCCAAATTTCCTACATCAAATATTTCTATGTTTACAAATTCCCAAATTCAGGGATTTCCAAATTTAAAAATCCCTAAATTTCCTAATTCAAAGATTTCCATATTAAAAAATTTCCAAATTTAAAAATCCCTAAATTCCTTAATTCAAATATTCCCATATTTCAAAATTCCCTGACTCGAAGATTTTAAAATTTTTTAACTTCTTAATTCTCAAATTTCCACATTTCTAGAAGCCACTTAACCATGCCTGCTCTAAAACGCCGACATTACTAGTTAAGTTAAGACGCCTAATCGACCCAGCATAAAAATTCAAGTTAGATACACCAGCGGTTAAAGCGAAACGTAACAACAAAGTATGTACGTTCGTCTGCTGCATTTTAATCGAACAGCTGCAAATGAAATAACGTCAAACTACGCACAACTATTATGATAAACAACAAAGTATCAAAGTGTGATCTCTGCGCAACTTACCGCGGTAGCGGGAGGCTGCAACCGAGAAAGAAAAATACATTAATTACTAATTAGTTACTCTAAATCGTCTACTTTAGTACCGAAGTAAATATAAATATACAATAAATTATTTTAATCAACTTTTAAATATAAAAAAGTGTTGATTAAGAAACTATTTTAATTAACTTGAAAATAGTTTAACCATATTTGCTGGCACTCCATTAAACTTTAATTATTTTATTCACCGACTTAAACACAAATTTATTAAACAGCACTTAATATTAAATACAAATGTATTATTATTTAAATAATAATAATCCATAACAATGTACGTGTATTTAATTTTATATCGAATATAAATTTATTTTAAAAAATAATTACTAATCAAAAATTAAAATTTTAATTAATGCAATACAAAAAGTAACAACAGTCTGTAACACAAGACCTAATGCTTTTAACATATTCTGTTTCATTTAAAGTCCCCATGGAATATTCCCGAAATTATTACTGGTATCGAAAAATGTTTCGAATGAAAGTTGAATAATTTTGAGAGACACATAATCCAATGTTAAACATTTTTTGTGGGTGAATGCCTGAAGGACATATGGTCAACTTCATTTTTCTTTTCGGAAGCATATGAGCCGTTTATTTTGAAAGCGAAGCAGGTCCATTTTTTGTTATTTAAACGGATAATATTTCATTTGTTCGATTATTCTTCTTCTGAATTTCTTTTAATCTTTTAGTTCGAATTGTCTTCACATTCAGATCCCGACTCCAAGGTTCTTTTTTTATTACCAATATTCGTGAGTCTTATTTCTATAAACATAATTAAAATAATAAATTTCCTTGAAAACGATTTTATTGGAGTGGCGTTATTCCCGAGAAAAGTATTCTTATTTTCTTATTATTACCTACCAGCTTCATTTCCAGATGCATCACAATTTTAATTTTCATTGAAATCATTCTGTGCTATATTTCTTTTAATAAAATTAACAATTTGTAATAAATTTTTGGTGAAAAGGAACGTTGAAAAGGGCAACTGTCTCCGATAGGACGCGTTCGAGTCAATCGGAACGATTCGGGAATCTTCGACAATTTACGCCGCGCGAGCCGGTTGCCGGTCCGTGACGGTTGGCACGTGGCGATTAGAATAGATTTCAAAGGCAAATAGTAAACACGTGTAGCGTAAATAAGTATAATAATAAAGACGTGTAATTAATAAATTGTTAAACTAAAGGTGAGAGTAGTGGATTTTATTTCTATATCCCAACAATTTTAAAATAACAGTGAATTTGTTAAGAGATAGTGCGCCGATGCTGCAACAGGAACCGTGTTGAGTTCGTTGAGTGTTAGAAATTGAACTAAAAGTTATTCGCAAACTGATAAGAAATCAGCAATGATACCTAGACAAAACTACAGTATATCCTCACTCATATGAAGATTATTTGTATCACAAATATTATACAATTTGTAGCTTTTCATAGTACTGTCAGTATTACTAAACCTTACAAGAGGTAAATTCTACGATATTTCCGACTAATAATAGTTTTAACCTTAGCTGGACTTGCACCACTTTCAAAATAAACGGCTCATTTTTTAATACACCCATTGGTGTATCGCGTCATGCTATGTAACAAATTATATTTATACTAAAAAACGAACAACTATTGAAAAGAAGATGGTCAGATGTGCTCTTGAAGCAAATGAAACTTGCAATACGTAATTTGATAGCATATTAAAAAAGACATTTCACACCAAGTTTCAACACCTTAGCTTAACTGAGGGTGATCGAAATTTCAGTGTTTGCCCTATTTAATGATGTACAAAAATTCAACTCCTTCAATTTTATAAACAAAATTATGACGGACGCTTTTTTCAATTTTACAAGTAAAATTATGTTTTGAAGAGGATCAAAACGTAGCTTTGTTTAAAATATTGAAAAAGCGGTTTTTGAAGTAATTGCTTCAGAAAAAAATTGCTTACCTATTTCGATTAGTTCGTGGTCGGAGTGGAGCTCCTGATTTCAATTTTGCGTTAGGATACTGAGACAGGTATGTCATCATTGACATTTCATCAATATTGGGATCCACGATTTCTTCTGGTTTGATAAGCTATAAAATAACAGAAAACGGTAAAGTTAGAATATTATTTCTTTTATGTCCCTTTATATTCGTAACTGAATTTGAAAACTTCTTTTTGTTATATTAAATTATAATACAATCAATTGTATATATGATATACAATATAATCTTATATTATATTACAATATAATAATATCTATTACAATATTTTGCTATTAAATTTACATTATTTAAAATGTTGAAAATAAGCAGAAATGTTATTTTTAATCCTAAAAGTGTATAATGTACAACTTGAAATTAAAAATAAAGCAAAAGAATAAGTGAAGAAACTAAATATAATTTAATATACACATTAATTCCTTACCTCGATATAAGTCAATACAAATTTCAAGAAAAGTATCTTAACAAATTTTGTAATTTAAAATAAACAACTTGTGAATCGGTCGTTTAACCGGTTTGATAGTTTCAGTGTTAATCAAATTAACACTCAATTGTTAATTACCGTGACTCGTTTGATCAGTAGGACATTTACTTTACATGGTAATGGATAGTACTAAATGACTAGATTAATAGATAACATAGAAAAAGTATAGAAACCTGTGGTATATTGAGCCAATCATCGGCAAGTCCCATCGCTTCGGAAGCATTTTGTATCGCATCATTCGGGTTCCAGTCTTGCCAGTCTGGGCAGAGACCCGGGGCAACAGCATCTACCAGGGCACCAACAGCACGACCATCGTTCCAATCGGTAGTGAAATTGCTGATTTGTAAATCTGGAAGTTTCGATTGGATCCATTTCATTAATCTCTGTTTCGGTGATGCACGTTTGTCGGTTCCGTTGCTTTCTTCGCCGTCCCACATCGGCATCGAAATAGAATAGTGGAGAATCAAAGTCCATATTAACCCAAGGATCAGTTTCAATTTACAGTCTACAATGTCCGATGAATCTGTAAAAGAATAAGTAGTTTCCAAAATAAATGTCAATGATAGATTTTGCCAGTGAATACATTCTGTACATATTCTACATATGTATGTATATATCTTCTATATCATGTATGTATATATCTTGTATATATTCTTATTCATTTATTTATCTGTGGTTATTCATTAACTTTATAGTGATTTGTTTATATATTTACTTATTAATAATTCGATGTTTAATAACTATAAATAAAATTTCAATATTTTTAGAGGCCCTGCAAAAATTGTGCATTATCAACAATTACTTAAAATTACTTCATCGAATTAAACACAGGATAAAATAGGATTTCATACATTATTTCTCTTACTTATTTTTAACTTACATTATTTAATAAGAATAATAAAGTATTTAAGGTAATTCATTATTCCAAATGATTATTTGTGTTGGTAATTTGAAATATCGAGATATCTAAAAATCTACTAATATTATCTGACTTAAAACGGACAACACAGCGGAATGACCCGTCAATCAATGGCATTTATAAACGAATAGTAATTTTAACATTTTCAGCTGAATCAGTAGAGGAGTAAAACGTCAATTTGTAAAAGATCTTCATCAAATATTCAATCTCTGCAGTCATGGTTAAAATACGTCAATACTTCAGAGTAAATCATTTAATTTACTCGTCTGCATAATAACTCCATAGTTTCGTGGCAATTTTGCGAACATGTGAATACAAACTGCGGAACGAAATTTTAGGTTTCAGTGTTATATTGCTAATTCGAAATACCAAAGATTAATGTAATTTGGAATATTCCAAACCGTACCGATGCTTTTGCTTCGTGGGTAACAGCCAACGTCGAAAGAGAAGAGCGAATGCAATGTTTCGTTTGCGAAATGTGGGTATACTGTGAATGTGCTGATTATGACTTCGGAAATTACACTCGACACTACTGCAACTCAATTTTACGACTTAGAAATAACATTTACCTAAGATGATTGTCCCCGTGCTGTAACTTTTGTGCCTAATTAGTTCATAATAGAAAATAATTTTATTATCTACTTGTTTTCTTAATTTTTTAAAGCGAAGATAAATTGAAATACCATCGTAAATGAACTGCACCGTAACAAAATCGATACTTCGTACCATTTTTAGGCTGGTCTATGATTTGAAGCACCTTTTATTTCTCATCGTTACTGAGAGTTTGAAACACAAAAGTTTATTAGTCTCCCTATTATACAGTTTCATTTGTTTCACCCTGTACTATAATTTTGTATTTATCTTAAACAAACTTGTGATTGGAGTATGCTATACTTTCTCTATTGATTAACGTAAAACGAAATAATGCAATAAGTACGAAATATTGCATAAAATTTTAATCCTGGCACTGTGCCATCGGCACAAGGGGTAACATAGTGTGATATTACGTCCCTGAGTACTCCAAGCAACAAGCCATCTAATTGGCCAACTTTAATTGTTGACAACTCTGTAAATATTAGTCCGTGCCAAAATTAGGGCAGGAACTTTTACCTCCAAATTGCACCCTCTTTCTGAAGCTCTTATTAAGGGTTATGATACACCCTGTATATACAGATTGTTTCTAGTAACTGCGAAAAGCTGCATCTTTCAAACAGTTGGAGACAGAATAAAAAATATGAAAAATGTAGAATATAAAAATTATTATTATCTGAAACAATGTTTATATTCATATAAAAATTAGTACTATCTCAAATAACATTTGTATTCAAATGAAAATACTATTTCAAACAATATTTGTATTCATATGAAAATTATCACTGTTCTAAATAACATCTGTATTCACATAAACATTATGTGTACCATTCTTTGTTATAATTATGTATTAAGCTTAATCAGTCTAATAGTGTAAGTATGCTATATTTTGTTTAAAAGTTGAATTAAATTTCTCTGATTAAAAAAACCGACGCATAGAATCGCATTGAACTGACATGCGTTAAATTGAAATTTATTGAATTTAAACGCGTTAAATTGAACTGTATTGATTAAAATGCATTAAACTCAATGACGTCGAATGCGCAATGTTGAATTGTATCTGTTTAAGTGAATCGTGTCGATTTGAATCGAGTTGAATTGAATGATTTTGAAATGAATCATGTCGAATTGAAATGTGCCAAAGTGAATTGTGTCGAATTGAAATGTGTTAAATTGAACTATACCGAAGTGAAATACAAGTTCAATCGCATCGAATTGAAATGCGTTAAATTGAACTGCATTGAACTGAGATGCATTAAATTGAATCGTGTCAAATTGAATCCTATGAAATTAAGTCGTGTCGAATGAAATTACGTTGAACTAAAACGCGTGAAATTGATTCGAAGAGCAAGCGTTCTTATTATCACAGCATTCGTTCACGTTCAATAAGTCTAAACTTTGAGAGTTTGATATTGATTTATTGGTATAACCAACATCTTTATCAGTTACTCCAATAACCTCTTTAAAGTTGTCTTTTTTCGAATAATAGAAGTTATTATTAGTTTCAACTTGAATACCGTCTGATCCAATATCTCTAAATTGTATAGAAACAAAATATCTTAAACAGACAACCACGGGGCATCCTCCGTGTCTTAAACTAGATTTTACATTTATTTTTTCTTTACAATTTCATTTCGGTTCTGTATACTTTTCCTAATCAAACCAAAAATATAATATTTGCTCTTGTCAGCGAAAGTAGCGTCCCTCATCAATCATGAGACTTTTCGCACAGTTTCAGCACTACGTCTCAGATAATTTAAAAAAAAAATATATTCATTTCACATATCGAAATCACTAAATTCTGTCATCGTGTTCTTAGTATATTTTGTTGCTTAGCACATTTTTAAATAAATTGTAAGTGTGACTCTTAAACAATCTTCAAAATATGAGGGTGATAGTATACCTCTCATAACATAAAACATTTACATATTGGAATCACCATATTCTTAAAATAATTGTTTCAAATTGCTTGAATGCTAGAGAATTGATATAAATACTGCTCTAATTGTTTAAGTTTCAAATATTGCTCGAGTTAAAGTATTTATTGGAGAACAGGTAACAGAATGTTTTCTTGAATAAGGGTATATACTCTCAGTGCGCATGCGCATAGTACACATCTTCCTTATGTTAGTAGTATATCTAACATAACGTAGAACATTTACATATTAAAATCACTATATTTCCTAAAATAATTGTTTTAAATTGCTCGGATGCTAGAGAATTGATACAAGTATTGTTTCAGTTGTTTAAGTTTTAAATATTGTTAAAATATTTATTGGTAAAAGGCAGTAGAATGTTTTCTTGAATAAAGGGAAGAGTATATATTCTCAGTGCGCATGCGCGTTGTATAGCGCATGCGCATGAACATGCATCTTATATCTTTTAATGACGTCTGCTAATGTACTCCTCTTCGTTACTAATACCTGTGGTATTTCTCGATAAGTTTCACCTTTCTCTCCAAGATAAATTATAAGTTGTCTCTTATCAAAACAGGTATTCTTTCCTCTTCGTTGCGTGTTCAATTTTACTTGTTTACGCTTCGAAATACAACCTTATACCGAAGTAGAATTATATTCCAGACGTTTGTATACAAAACAAACCTACTCTACAATTCAAATGCCTTCTAAATATTAGCTTATAGAAAGTGTACCAGTGTCATATTAATGAGGCGTGAAAATAACATTTTGTTTAAAGTTATTTGTTCAAGTAAATATTATAGTAGAAAGAAGTTGATGTATTTTTAATCTACAATAAATGGTTCATCTTTCTGTAAAATAAGTAATATCTAAATTTATTCCTCTTATGTAAAACAACCGTAGAAATAGTACGGTGTCAGAATATTAATGTAAATAACTGTACGCGAAATCGAACGTATTGCATTTTTATGTTTTTGGAACTGTGAACGCTTAATTTACATAAATGTTCGCACGATTCGTGAAGGAAGAAAGGGAAAGCAGATAGAGGTATCAGGTGAAGGTCAAATTTGTTCAGGTATGAAGCGAGACGTCATCTTCGGTTTCGGTTTGCATACCATTCTCATTATTCCTCTGATAAGATAACTTTCTTTTAGGAAAACACATTTATGCTTACTGATTTGTTACGATGTCAGAGAAATTTCTTTCGTTCTGTTCTTAGAATAAGCTGTTACGTACAATTATTTATTTTCAATAAAATGTGCATGTCACTAGTTTAAATTTACCGCCTTTTTGACTGCACTAGGAGACTGTACATAAACATACTGGTCACAAGCTTTAGTTAGTACTTTTTGTATTAAATTGTAAAAATAAATTCTTACTGTAATTTGAGTGAAGATATTTATTAATTTTATTAGCATATAATGCGATTATAAATTACAGACATGGGATTATATTTATATATATAGAGTTTGGGGATTTAGAAATTTGTGAATTTGGAAATTTGACTTTTCAGAAATTTGGACTTTTGACGTTTGGAAATTTGATAACTGAGATTTTAGGAATTTTACAACTTTAAAAAATTTGAAATCTTATTTAGTAATTTAAGAATTTGAAAATTTGACAATTTGAAAATTTGAGAATTGAAAATTTGACAATTTGAAAATTTGAGAATTGGAAATTTGGGAATTCGGGAGTTTAAGAATCTCGACTACATTATTAAAAGTTTGTCTACTTATCTAATTAACTACTTGAAATTATGAATAATAAATAAAACATTGTGAAAATATTTGACAAGCTTTGTTAAAAATGAAAATACTACCTAACAAAATTTTCAGCTGGTTCAGTATGGCACTTTTATAACACAGACCTAACTAAATTGTTTATTTCTTGTGAAATTATTTGACAATATTTGTTAAAGTAAAAATACAACCTAGTCAAATTTCAACTACTTCGATATGACGTGTGTCACGAAACCTCAGCAAATGTTTCATCTGTATGACACTTTGTTTATTTTCAAAAAATATTTGACAAGAGTCGTAAAAAATGAGAATAGTATCTAGTAAAATTTTGAACTGCTTCAGTATGGCAGTGAACGTGTAAACTCGAATGTCCATGACGTGTTTCCCTCGACCGTATTCCAGCGCGTGTTTAGACGATGACGTCAGTGATGGCTAACCGGTTGCGTCATGAGACTGAACGCGCCATATACACAACGAATGACCTCCAAGCATCTCCGATTCTACTCCTAACTTCTTTTTCTACATGGTCTCCTTTTTCGAATACACCTTTCGTGTATACCGCCGCTTACGATTCCGAGACAGTCAACGATGCACGGTCTACCTTGTACTAGAAAATCCACTGTCAATTTTGTTAGAAATAGCAGAGCAGGTATAACAAGAGGTCACACTCGCAAGGAAACTACTTTTACAGAGACGGAATAATACAACCAATTTAAATGCAAAATGAAACGGGGTGGGGATACGATTTCGACGCGGTGTTCCGAAAAGCGTATATAGTGTGCAAGCATGGCGTTCGACGAACAATATACCTGCACATTCGTCTGTCATTTATTTGTAACTTATTTATAAGAAATACTTTGTTATTTGTAATAAATATTATGTCATTCCCCGTAACACATTCGTCTGTATTTTTTTGTAATAAATATTTCTTTATAAGTTATTTGTAATAATCGTGTCTGTGATGTATACTCTTCAAATATATTTTGTAGAGTAATCATATTATATGCCTTTCTTTTTCAACTGTTCAATGTTGTAGAAGTGATGTAACTTCGAAAACAAATATTAGTGATATACAGAGAATTTACGACAAGTAGATTTCTAAGTATTAGAGGTTGACATGAAATTAAATTCGCTTGATTTAAATTTCCCGCTTAATTTATTCATCTCGCGCCATTTTTGCAGGACTACTCAGGGATGCCAAAACTAGTAGAATAAATATTGAACGACCGAAACAATTTCTAATCTAGAAATAACAATTCGGACATCTGCACATCTAGTGTTAACTTACAGAACTTGAGATTCTTTTTTTGAAGTCGGTTTTTTGTTGAGATAAGGAATTAATGCGTATTTAATTTAGAAATTCAAGGATTACAAAGTTTATCAATGAAAAAAACATAAGCTCCACAATTCAGAAATTTTCTAACTCAAAATACAAATTCACAGAATTCAATAAATTTTAATTCTGAAAATACTAAGATTCAAATTCTTGAAATTAAGAAGTTCAGAAGTTTAACAATTCAAAAAATCAAATTTTTTAAAGTAAAATTAAAAAAATTCCAAAATTAAAATTCTCATACTTCAGAAATTTAAAAACCCAAGTTCTTATAAGTCAGAAATTCAAATTTTTAAAATACACGTTCTCAAAATTCAAAAACCTAAATTCTAACAATTCAGAAATTTAAATTCTCAAAATTTAAAAACCCAAATTCTCATAATTCACAAATACAAATTCTTAAGATACAAGTTCTGAAAATTCAAAACCGTAAATTCTAATAATTCAGAAATTTAAATTCTCAAAATTTAAAAACCCAAATTCTCATAATTCACAAATACAAATTCTTAAGATACAAGTTCTGAAAATTCAAAACCCTAAATTCTAATAATTCAGAAATTTAAATTCTCAAAATTTAAAAACCCAAATTCTCATAATTCACAAATACAAATTCTTAAGATACAAGTTCTGAAAATTCAAAACCCTAAATTCTAATAATTCAGAAATTTAAATTCTCAAAATTTAAAAACCCAAATTCTCATAATTCACAAATACAAATTCTTAAGATACAAGTTCTGAAAATTCAAAACCCTAAATTCTAATAATTCAGAAATTTAAATTCTCAAAATTTAAAAACCCAAATTCTCATAATTCACAAATACAAATTCTTAAGATACAAGTTCTGAAAATTCAAAACCCTAAATTCTAATAATTCAGAAATTTAAATTCTCAAAATTTAAAAACCCAAATTCTCATAATTCACAAATACAAATTCTTAAGATACAAGTTCTGAAAATTCAAAACCCTAAATTCTAACAATTCAGAAATTTAAATTCTCAAAATTTAAAAACCCAAATTCTCATAATTCACAAATACAAATTCTTAAGATACAAGTTCTGAAAATTCAAAACCCTAAATTCTAATAATTCAGAAATTTAAATTCTCAAAATTTAAAAACCCAAATTCTCATAATTCACAAATACAAATTCTTAAGATACAAGTTCTGAAAATTCAAAACCCTAAATTCTAACAATTCAGAAATTTAAATTCTCAAAATTTAAAAACCCAAATTCTCATAATTCACAAATACAAATTCTTAAGATACAAGTTCTGAAAATTCAAAACCCTAAATTCTAATAATTCAGAAATTTAAATTCTCAAAATTTAAAAACCCAAATTCTCATAATTCACAAATACAAATTCTTAAGATACACGTTCTCAAAATTCAAAAACCTAAATTCTCAAAATTCAACTTCTTAAAATTAAAAAACTAAAAATTCAAAATTTTCAAACTGGAAAAAATCGAAAATTAAAAACATTAAAAGTTCAAAAATTAAATATTAAGTATCTGTAAGACTTTCGATACAAAAATTGAGAAATTGTAATAAATTCGCAAGTTTAACATACAACAACCTAATAACGTACCAAAATATTACATCAAACAACTATTACTAATTTTTATTTGAAATTTTGCCTATATCTGAGCCCTGTATACCAGTTTCTAACCGGAACCGTGTAAATAGTCTCCAGGTAACATAAGATCTTCATTGTTTTGTAGTGTGACGAATGTAATCTCGTTTGAAATAAGAACCTACTGTGTATGTAACGTCCTAGTTGCGCTATAATTCGTTTAGTTGTGCAATTTAATTATTTTTATAAATAGCTGTATAGTTGACATGAATCTCAATTTTTTTATTTAGAGCGTATTGGAACAAGTTGATACAACTTTTGTATGAAAGATAAATTCAAATTGAAATTTTTTAGTAATTTAGAAATAACATTACTTTTTTATAGTAATTTAGAAGTGAAATTAATTTTTTATAGTAATTTACAAATAATATTACTTTTTTATAGTTATTTAGAAATAAAATTACTTTCTTATAGTAGTTTGATAATGGTATCATTACAATATTTTGTCTACTGAATTTTGCATATGTTAAAAATGAAGAAATTAAAAATAATTAGCAAATTCACACTTGTTGAGTTATAAATTTGTTAATTCTCAAATTTCTGCACTTCTAACAATTACTACATTAAAAAAATTTGTTAAATTTACAAGTTTACAAATTCTCACATTTTTAAATTTTTAAATCCCCAAAATTTCAGATACCCAAATTTTCAAATATAAAAATTAACAAATTTAAAATTTCTAAATCCACAAATCTGTAAATTCTTTAAAACCACAAAATTTGAAATTTTCAAAATTTCACATATTTAAAAATTCCTAAATAGCTGAATTGCAAAATTTTTGAAACTTCAAATTTCACAAATTTTTAAATCGCTAAACCACATAAATTTAAAAATTATTTGCAATTCCAAAACTTTTCCAATTTGCTAAATTACTATTTATCTAAAAACTCAAATTCTCATACTTCTAAATTTCTAAATTTCCAGATTTAGTTCTAAAATTTTTAAATTTCTAACTTTTCCACAGTTCTCAAATTAATAAAATTAAAAATTTTCAAATTACTAAATTTCACAACTCTGAAGTTCCTAAAACCCTAAATTCCCAAATCTATAAATGTCTAAATTTTCAAATATTCTAATTTTCCACATTTTAAATTTACAAGTTACAAAATTTTCAAATAATTCAATTTTCAAACTTCCAAGATCCCAAATTGCCAAGTTTTAATTTTTGAAATCCTTAAATTTATCAATTTTTCATTTCCTAAATTCCAACATTCAAATTTTTTAATTTCCAAATATTAAATTCTCAAATTTTCAATTTTCAAAATTCCTAATCACCAAAATTTGAAATGCTTGAACACTCAATTTTCCAAATACCGAAACATCCAAATTCCCAAATTCCCAAACCGCTGCAACACGTGTCCAAATATAATTTCAAGACTGTAAAGCGAAGTCGCCTAAATGCACGGAGGGTGTTGAAAGCCGTAGGTGCTTTATACCGTGACCGTGCTCCGTAGAAAATAAACGGCGGCTACTTTGTCACACAAAATTATGTTTTAAGAGAGTTCAGGTTACCTAAAATGTCAAGCATAAATTCGCGCGAACTTTTTGCGGCAACGAACACCACGGACGAGTTGTTACGTCAACGATTCTCCGCCTGTTATTTCGTTGCTCGCGCGGAGACAATGTCGCGCTAAAAATATTCTATCTCGAGTCACGTTCGTCTAAATTCGTTCGGCAAAATGCATTTATTCGACGATTCGTTTTTACTAGTACGTAATGTGTCTTCGGCTTTTCACTTGGCACGGGAATCTTTCGAATGATCGAGACGGCAGAATTCGTGATGACTCATCGACCATGACGAAACGGATGCGTGATTAATGAAATCCGTAAATATAATAATCACGAGGGTGTTCATTACGCATGGCGGATGCCACAAATGAGTATAAATTATGTGATTGTAAGTACTACAGCTTTCTACAGAATTTCGGACAGAACTATAAAAATGCAGAATTCTTTCGGAAGTTATCTTTTTTTTACTATCAGACTGGTTAATTTGAAAAAATTACAATTTTTATATGGTTACAAATATTGTTTGAGGTAGTCATTCTTATACGAATATTGTTTGAATCAATAATCATTTTTATATGAGTACAAATATTGTTTGAAATAGTATTTTCATTTGAATACAAATGTTATTTGAGATAGTACTAATTTTTATATGAATATAAACATTGTTTCAGATAATAATAATTTTTATATTCTACATTTTTCATATTTTTTATTCTGTCTCCAACTGTTTGAAAGATGCAGCTTTTCGCAGTTACTAGAAACAATCTGTATATACAGGGTGTATCATAACCCTTAATAAAAGCTTCGGAAAGAGGGTGCAATTTGGAGGTAAAAGTTCCTGCCCCAATTTTGGCACGGACTAATATTTACAGAGTTGTCAACAATTAAAGTTGGCCAATTAGATGGCTTGTTGCTTGGAGTACTCAGGGACGTAATATCACACTATGATACCCCTTGTGCCGATGGCACAGTGCCTGGATTAAAATTTTATGCAATATTTCGTAGTTATTGCATTATTTCGTTTTACGTTAATCAATAGAGAAAGTATAGCATACTCCAATCACAAGTTTGTTTAAGATAAATACAAAATTATAGTACAGGGTGAAACAAATGAAACTGTATAATAGGGAGACTAATAAACTTTTGTGTTTCAAACTCTCAGTAATGATGAGAAATAAAAGGTGCCTCAAATCATAGACCAACCTAAAAATGGTACGAAGTATCGATTTTGTTACGGTGCAGTTCATTTACGATGGTATTTCAATTTATCTTCGCTTTAAAAAATTAAGAAAACAAGTAGATAATAAAATTATTTTCTATTATGAACTAATTAGGCACAAAAGTCACAGCACGGGGACAATCATCTTAGGTAAATGTTATTTCTAAGTCGTATAATTGAGTTGCAGTAGTGTCGAGTGTAATTTCCGGAGTCATAATCAGCACATTCACAGTATACCCACATTTCGCAAACGAAACATTGCATTCGCTCTTCTCTTTCGACGTTGGCTGTTACCCACGAAGCAAATGCATCGGTACGGTTTGGAATATTCCAAATTACATTAATCTTTGGTATTTCGAATTAGCAATATAACACTGAAACCTAAAATTTCGTTCCGCAGTTTGTATTCACATGTTCGCAAAATTGCCACGAAACTATAGAATTAACATGCAGACGAGTAAATTTAATGATTTACTCTAAAATTCTGACGTATTTTAACCATG
>CM072798.1:3126819-3175766 GCA_036983795.1 Megachile lagopoda | reverse complement strand
CAAGGACCTTATGTACCCCCATTACCACAACCCTTACTCGAGCTCAAAGAATCAGTGCTCCGTTCTCTTTCGTCAGTGAATTTTATTGACGAATCCTCTTGAGAACATTATTTAGAATTTTATTGAGAATTCTTGAAAATTTCATTGAGAGAGATTATTGGAAATTTTATTCAGGAGAATTGTTGGAAATTTTATTGAGACAAATTGTTGAGAAAACTATTCAAAACTTCATTAAGAAGTATTCTTGAAAATTTGATAGGGAGAAATTATTGGAAATTTGATCGAGGAAAATTCTTGAAAATTTTATTGACAGAAATTATTGGAAATTTTATTGAGAAGAATTGTTAGAAATTTTATTGATACAAATTTTTGAGAAAACTATTCAAAACTTCATTAAGAAGAATTCTTGAAAATTTGATACAGAGAAATTATTGGACATTTGATCGAGGGAAATTCTTGAAAACTTTATTCAGAAAAATTGCTAAGAAAATTAATAAAAATTTAATTGCGAGAAATGTTGAAAAAATTATTTAGAATTTCATTGAGAAAAATTCTTAATAAAGTTCTGAGAAATATGAACGAAAAAAATTCCTGAGAAAATGATTCACAATTTCATTAAAAAAAAATTGTATAAATTTTACTGAAAAAAATTCTCGAAATGTTCATCGAGTAAAATTTGTAAAAATATTATTGGAAATTTTATTGAGATTTTTACTCGGACTTTAAAAATTACATCATATTAAAAATCCTCTATGAATCATCTGTAAAATATAAATAATTCATAACGAGAAAAATAAACATCCTTATACTGAACTAGTAATTTTATTAAAATTTTACGCAATCGACCTTTTGAAACCAAGATCTAACCCATGATAAATTCTTACTGATCCACAACAAGCGTAAACAATATCCAATCATAAATCCACTAAAAATAAATAAATATACTATCAATTAAAGTTCAAATTAATATAATATCAATTTTCCAAATTTACCTAATAATTTTCCGAAAATTTTACGGAATCAACTAGTCCAGTAATTAATTCCGGAAACAACGTGTAAAATAAAGAAAGAAAAGAGCAGCGCACGTATCGACACGTGCCAGGTTTTCTTCCGTCTGACCATTAACCGTGTTATCCACTTCAAAAGTTAGGAGAGCTTTCCACCTTCACTATTTTACTAGGGCCGCATAACGAAGCTCGACTTCGAGACGAGCGTCTCCAGGAAGTCGCGAGCTTTCGAAGCTTGCGGTCGGTAAGCGTCGCGACGCCATAGCAGGGAAACATATGCGCAAGCTGTGCGAAACACGTTATTGATTCGTCCGCCATTCCCCAGAACAGGATTACCACCTGAACTTCACTTAATCCGACATTAAGCCTACAACTGAATTCCACTAAGCCCTCGACATCCCTTAAATTCACTATTTGTCAACACCTAAATATTTTCTACATACAATATATACACCTAATCAATTTTTCTATTCTATTTTTTTAATATTAAAATTTAAATAAATATTTATCGAGTTTGACAAATTTTATGGTGTGAAGAGGAAGATGATTTTTTGGGGAAATAAAATAATTTGCAAAAAGTTTGGAGCGAAAGATGTGTTTTATGAAAATTTCTGGGGGTTGTGGTTTTAGCGGGGGTGTTTAATCGGGAATAAGTTTCTCCAGCGAGTGGGGAAATGGACAGGTACATTCCAAGTTAAAAGCATTTGATCAGTAACTTACGTTCTCGGGTAACAGGGAAGCACGAAAAATAGAAACATTTAAGTTTCGTCGCTTATATAACGAAAGATGGGGCGATTAATTTCGTATCGTTGGATCTGATGGAAATTATTAATTATTTATTGCAATATTTTGCAGATATTCTATGAAATTCTGTATTATGTCTACTGTGAAATTCTTGAATTATTGTATATTAGTGTATGTTATTAATTGGATTTTGATCATTAACCTGGAAACCTTAACTTGGAAATTAATGAGATTTTTGTAAAAATTTTGTATTTGATATAATTACAACTTTTTTGTGTAATAACAAGTTGCAATGTAAAAGCTTGTGTTCTAAAAAAAATTATGTTGTATAACTATATTATGATACATATTCTAAATATTAATTATATCATTGTATTTAATGACACATTGTACAATTATTGAATTTTATTTCATGAAACATATAATTTAACTTGACTTAATTATCCATTATCTAGTTATATAATTTAAATTATCCATTACACAATTTTATTAAATCAGCCATTAATTATAGTTGCATAATTTTATTTAATTATGCATTATGGAATTATATAATTTTATTTAATTATGTAATCATATAATTTTATTTAATTATGCATTATATAATTACACAATTTACTTAATTTATTTATTTATGGATCAATTTCATAGTTATATAATTTTGTATAGTTATGTAATTATGTAGTTCTGTTTAATTATGCATTATATTATTACGTAATTTTATTTGATTATATATTATAAATAGTTTGATTATATATTAATATTGTTTGATTATATAATTTTATAATTTTGTTTAATTATCCATTATACAATTATATATTTTTATTTAATTATCCAACTCGTAGTTATATAGTTTTGTCTAATTATATAATTATATAGTTACGTTTAATTATGCATTGTATAATTATAAATTTTTGTATGGTTATATAATATGCAATTATATAATATTATTTAAATATAGATTATATAATTGTATAATTTTATTTAATCATGCATTATATAATTTTATTTAATTATCCATCTCATAGTTATATAGTTTTGTTTAATTATGCATTTATATTATTATATAATTTTGTTTGATTATGTACTGTGCAATTTTAATATTTTATTTAAATAAGACATTATATAATTGTATAATTTTATTCAATTATCCATTACACAATTAAACAATTACACAATTTTTCTCTAAATAAATACAAAATAATTATTCCTAATTATCTAATAATTATCTTTTCCCCTAATCATCCTAATTACCTCATAAAAATTTATAAACGCTACTCTGTTTAAACCTTGAAAACCCATAAAACAATAAACACGTGTAAAAGTAAGATCGCGTAAAAAAAGAAGAAAGCAAAGTATCTGATAATTGTCTCTCATGAGTGAATATTGACGTCAGAAGGCTTTGAATGACGCTATCGATTATGTGCCTTGGGTTACATAAAACCGTATTAAATAATCAACGAATGACCTCGGACAGTTTTCAGATTGTGTTTTCCGTGTTTCGTGATGGTGCGACAATGGGAACCACGAGCGGAAATTGCTTCGATCGGAAGTTGTCCTCGAAACTGTCGACCTAACCTCTTTTATGCTAACTCGACGCGCCTAATATTAGCGTGCTACACTCTGACACGCTTGTTACTCCTGTGTTTTGTGTTGAAATTTACTATTCACACGATTTCCTGTGTTCAGGAGCAAGGATAATTAGTTATAAAGATTAATTAGGATTAATATGGGTGTGGACGATGAATTTTCAGAAATTAAGTTAAGGTGGGTGATTAATTGATAAAAAAAGTGATAAATATGGTGCTATTGAAGGATTAAGGTATTAATTATAATGTTGCTAAATAAGTGAATAAATTACTAAATTGCTAACGTATTAATTATAATTTTACTATATTACTGAGGGACTAAATTACGAAATTATCAAATAATGAAATTAATAAATTACTAAATTACTGAATTATTAAATTGAAAAATTATAAAATTACTAAAGTAGTAAATTACTAGATTACTAAATTACTGAAATGTTAAACCATTAAATTACTGAATTATTAAATTGCAAAATTACTAAAGTAGTAAATTATTAAATTACTATATTATTAAATTACTGAATTACTAAATTACTAAATTACTGAATTATTAAATTGCAAAATTACGAAATTACTAAAGTAGTAAATTATCAAATTACTATATTATTAAATTACTGAATTACTAAATTATTAAATTACTAAATTACTAAATTACTAAATTACTAAATTACTGAATTATTAAATTGCAAAATTACGAAATTACTAAATTTCTGAATTATTAAACCACTACATTACAAAATTAGAAAATTAGTAAATTACTAAATTACTAAATTACTAAATTACTAAATTACTAAAATATTAAATTATTAAATTAACGAATTATTAAATTGAAAAATGACAAAATTACTAAATTAGTAAATTATTAAATTATTAAATTATTAAATTACTAAATTACTGAATTACTGAACAATTAAATTGAAAAATTACTAAATTACTAAATTACTGAATTATTAAACCACTACATTACAAAATTAGAAAATTAGTAAATTACTAAATCACTAAATTAGTAAATTATTAAATTACTAAATTACTAAATTACTAAATTACTAAATTACTAAATTACTAAATTACTAAAATATTAAATTATTAAATTACCGAATTATTAAATTGAAAAATGACAAAATTACTAAATTAGTAAATTATTAAATTATTAAATTATTAAATTATTAAATTACTAAATTACTGAATTACTGAACAATTAAATTGAAAAATTACTAAATTATTAAATTACTGAATTATTAAACCACTACGTTACAAAATTAGAAAATTAGTAAATTACTAAATCACTAAATTAGTAAATTATTAAATTACTAAATTACTAAATCACTAAATTACTAAATTAGTAAATTATTAAATTACTAAATTACTAAATTACTAAATTACTAAATTACTAAATTACTAAAATATTAAATTATTAAATTAACGAATCATTATATTGAAAAGTGACTAAATTACAAAATTATTAAATTATTAAATTACTAAATTACTAAATTATTAAATCACTGAATTACTGAATCATTAAATTGAAAAATTACTAGCTTACTAAATTACTAATAATATATTCTACTAAATTAAATTCAATTATAAATGAAATTATAATTATTCACATAACTTAATTCATTAATTACATTGAATCAAATTAAATTATTATTTAAATTATTATCAATCATTCGTTTAGTTTTATTAAATTATTTTATTCAACTACATTAAATTAGCAATTAAACTATTAATAATTACTAATTTATTCAATCGAATTAAGTTCAATTATTACCGAAAATTAAATTAGTAATCAAAGTATTAATTATTAATTTCATTTAATTACTTTACATCACATAGTAACAAGTATCGATAAAAAATCAATTAAATTAACAAACTTCAATAAATTACTCGGTGCCTCAATTCACCCAACCAATATCCCACAAAATCGAAACCAATTAAAAAAAAAATCATTAAAATTCCACCTGAAAAGATTGAAACAAAAAAACTATTAAACACACGCATCGTTGAATATTAAACACACCATCCATCTGAATATTAAACACAATATCCATTTCCCTCCACCTGTACATCAAAGCCCACCACCATTATACCGACCAAAATTTTTATAATATCTACTTACCCCCTTACCGCGTCGCCCGCAATAAAAACTTGAATTACAAGGCAACAGGTCCATTTATTTTTCCTCCGGCTACCGCGGATTAAGAAAAAAGAAAACGAAACGAGCCCGTGAATGAGCTCGAAACGCGTCCCGTAGTTTCAGCCTGCCGGCTAATTAATGACATCATTAATCATCTTAACGCTCGCTAATTTGCCAGTCCCTCGTACTATAAGATATAAAGGAACAAGCCTGCTACTTCGCATGCACCGATCACTGCAACTAATTTACGCCGTCGTTAATTTCCCTTCGTGGATCGAGATATTTCAGAAGCTGCGGTTTTTAGCGGACGAAAACTTCATGTACGGGATATTAGGAAGGTCGATGATACGATGATTAACGGTTTATGGGGAAAACAGGCTGATTTATTTCGATGTTCATTGTATTTTGCTAGTTTTTAGAATTACGATCACCACCGAGAATAAACGCATGCTAAATGCAGGGTGTCTCGTTATAATCTTAACACGAGATTAGCTCGCAAAATATTCATTATTCGAAAGAAATTTTTAAACGAAAGATGCTCTGAAGGGGGCATTCAATGGTGGATATTGTTTTTTTCTGAAACGTACCTCAAGACGAATACTTTATGTTGACCTTGAAATGTCATTCAAGGTCATTTCAATGGCTTCAAGTTTTCTTCTAAGCTCAAATATTAACAAATCATTAATTTTCTTAATTTTCAGAAGTTTAATTTCCCAGATTTTTAATTTCTCAAATTTACAAATTCTCAAATCCTCCAATTCCAAAAATTTTTTAATTTTCAAATTTTCATATTTACAAAAACTCAAATTTACAAATTCTCAAATTCTCAAATTCTCAAATTTACAAATTCTCAAATTATCAAATTCTCAAATTCTCTAATTTACAAATTCTCAAATTTACAAATTCTCAAATTTACAAATTCTCAAATTTACAAATTCTCAAATTCTCAAATTCTCAAATTCTCAAATTCTCAAATTCTCAAATTCTCAAATTTTCAAATTTACAAATTCTCAAATTTACAAATTCTCAAATTCTCAAATTTACAAATTCTCAAATTTACAAATTCTCAAATTCTCAAATTTACAAATTCTCAAATTCTCAAATTTACAAATTCTCAAATTCTCAAATTCTCAAATTTACAAATTCCCAAATTCTCAAATTCTCTAATTTACAAATTCTCAAATTTACAAATTCTCAAATTCTCTAATTTACAAATTCTCAAATTCTCAAATTTACAAATTCTCAAATTTACAAATTCTCAAATTCTCAAATTCTCAAATTCTCAAATTTACAGATTCTCAAATTCTCAAATTTACAAATTCTCAAATTCTCAAATTCTCAAATTCTCAAATTTACAAATTCTCAAATTCTCTAATTTACAAATTCTCAAATTTACAAATTCTCAAATTTACAAATTCTCAAATTCTCAAATTCTCAAATTCTCAAATTCTCAAATTCTCAAATTTACAAATTCTCAAATTCTCAAATTTACAAATTCTCAAATTTACAAATTCTCAAATTTCCGAATTCTCAAATTTACAAATTCTCAAATTCTGAAATTCTGAAACTCTCAAGTTCTCCAATCCTGAAATTCTCAAATTTTCAAATTTACAAATTCTCAAGTTCTCAAGTTCTCAAGTTCTCAAGTTCTCCAATTCTGAAATTCTCAAATTTTCAAATTTACGAATTCTCAAGTTCTCTAATTCTCAAATTCTCAAATTCTCAAATTCTCAAATTCTCAAATTCCCAATTTCTCAAATTTCCAAATCCATACATTCTACATATTCCTGATCACACTTGCCTCAGACACTTGAACTAAATCATCTCTATACATAATACACTATGTCTGTCCGTTGCTACTTTCAATCTCGATAAGGGTAAAAGGTAGAAACTTGATATTTTGCACACATATAGAGATAGAGTCATAGCCTTTTAAATTTTTCTGATTGGTAACCTATGACCTGAACATCAAGGTGTCATAGGTAAGCTAGTATTATTATATAAGAATATAATTTAAAGCAACAATAAAATCTCCCTACATATAATATAAATTAAACGATTAATCAAAATCTTCATCACACATTAATATTTTTTAAAACACCAATACTTGAAGCATAGTACTCGTGTTTCAATCTGATTCTTCATACACATTTAAATATGATTAATGATTTTGAATAAATTATTCTGCAGATTTATTACCCTGCACATAGATTATTATAAATGAGTATTAAGATTACTATTATTACTATCACCGCTATTATTAATATTATTACTGCTATTATTATTATTGTTGTTGTTGTGTTGTAGTGGTTGGTATTATTAAATAGATTATTTGTTGATTATCAATTCTCCATTAACCAACATCATTAACCACAGTATTATTATTACATAAAATTTTTACTTCCTCTCAATTATCTGAACTACTTCAATTACTTTATTTTACAATTTCATAAAATTTTACCGGCAGCCATATTTTTTAAAGGAAAGAATGAGGAATTGAAGATTGTATAACTCACCCTCTTCAACAGCACTGGTGGCGGTTCATCATTCTCCTGCAACAAACAAATAATGTCTTTAGAACAAATAAAAGGAAGAATTTCGAGTAAAGTAGAACTTTCAATAACTTTCACTAGAAGTGCTGAAAACGGAGATGGCTTCTGCGGTTTGACCTCTTTCTCACCCTGATCGCGGTAAAATTTTTTAAAAACCTTTAGTGAGCATCGAACACCTACAAGGAAACTGCATTCCTTTCATTGCAATTTAATCCTTTTCCGTTTGGTAATTCCAGAAAATTCGCGATGAGTGTCTCTATGTTTGCATTTTGTACATACAATAGATTATCGAAACATTGTACACACATCGTACGACATACAACGTTATTAATATGTACGTTACTAATGAACCTACCAGGTACGTTACTACGAACCTACCTACGTCACCCGTACCCTCAAATTAAAACGTGTAAACGAGTACCACCGTAAATATATAGGTGTAACAAGAACGAGACGCAGAGATAAAGTCGTTCCAAACGATCAAACGTGTCCGAAACAATCGAAAACGATACCGAACACGATTATTCTCGATTTCACCACGACCGACGTCAACGACGACCAAGTATCGTCGACGATGAGTTACAGAGCTTTTAACGTGCCTCCAGTCGATTCTACGTGTGAAAAATTATCGAAAACGATATCGAAACACGGTTTTTAGCTCGACGATCGACGTCGACGGGTTCCTGTCTCGCCGCCAAAATCTATACAGCAAATTTAGGCTGCCGCGAGTCCACCCTGAAAATTTCAAGCGAAAAGACCCAAAATTGCGTCCTATAACGTGCAGACAAACGAACAGATGCAGATCGAGTTATAGGAGCCTCACTATGTTCACTAATTAATTTTATAGACTGTTTTAGAGAGAACGTTTATTTTATCCGTGACTAGCATAAACAGGAAGCTGATTGAGTCTTGTGAACTACTTCTTTCGATGCTTCGTGCAATGTTTATGGGAACGAGATGTTTGGATATCGCTAATAAAATAATGAAGAATGTTTGTGTGTACAGGTGAGTGAAGATTGATTTATTGCTCAAATGTGATCTTGTTAGAAGATTATTAATACGTTGACGTATTTGGGACACTGAAAGTTTGGGTGCATAGAGTTTGTTCTTGATTTCTAATTTATGTCCTGGGTATGTGATGTTTTATGATGTACGGAGTGTGACATGATAATGGGAGTTTTGGAATTTGATTTGAAAGTTTTAGAATTTGGTCACTTTGAATATTGGAATTTGAGATTTTGGAGTTTAAATGGTTTAAGAGTTTAGGAATTTGAGGGTGCAGGGATTCAGGGATTTGGAAATTTAAGGATTTAGGGATTTATGTAAATAGAAATGAAGGAATTAGGAATTTAGGAATTTAGGTATTTAGGTATTTAGGTATTTAGGGATTCAGATATTTCGGTATTTGGGGATTTAGATATTTAGGTATGTAAAAATTTAGGGACTTAGATATTTAGCAATGTAGGGATTTAGGGATTTAGGGATGTAGGTATTTAGGTATTTAGAAATGTAGGTATTTAGGAATTTAGCAAATGTAGGGATTTACAAACGTGAGCATTATAAAATATTAAAATTTTGAGATTTAAAAATTTGGAAATTTAGGAATATGAAAATTTGAAAATTTAGAAATGTGAGATTTTGTATTCTAGAAATTTGAGAATATCAGAATTTGGTGGTCTGAGAAATTTATAAATGTAGGAATTTGTAAATATAAGAAGTTGGGAATCGGAGAATTTGGAAATTTAGTAATTTGAAAATGTGGAAACTCGAAAATATTAGAATTTGCAGATATAGATTTGAGAATTTGGAAATTTAAAAATTTAAAGATAAAATTCAGAAATTCAGTACTTTAGGGATTTCTTAATTTAGTAATTTGGAATTTTAAAGTCAACAATTCCAGTCAGCGTCATACTTTAATTTACAGTAAACATAGTTTCAAACCAAATAAAAGTCAGTTTCAGTTTCCTTTTTCAAAAGAAAGCGAGTGTAAACCGTCTTGTAGAAACACGACTCTGTCCTAACGATACTTTTGGTTCTACTTTGCAAAAACGCAAAATCATGGGTTGACACGTCATCGACCGCAAGAATCACTTCGGAAGACAATGCTATTGATCAGGTGTCATCACGAGCTGAAACCGCGTGAAAACAGTTAATACCGATCGCTACCGTCAACGAATAATCAGTTTGAAGCATGCATCGATCGAAAAGCGTCCAGATTAGGCTAGAAGACACGGAAAAATTTTGCAACACAACGCCGTATCACACACAGAAAACGGTTAAGGCACAATTTCTGCACTTGGTCTTGCCTCACCCGCCATACTTGGCCCTTTCGGACTACCACTTTTCATCAGTGGCTCACTTTTCCAGGAACACATGTCGAAAAATGGCGTGATGGGTTTCCCTCAAAATGTGAACAATTTTTTGGGGAGGGCATTTGAACAGATGGTAAAATAGCTAGCGATAGATAAAGTATCCTTTCCCCCAAACTAAAATTTAAAAAATGAAGAATTAACCGGTACACCCAGTACATGCAGCAGCAGAAGTGCGTCATACATCAGAGTCCGCAAGAGTAAAGAGTTAAACCCGTCGGTCGTTAAAATCGAGGACGGGAAAGGTCCTACAAGGGGGCCCCATAGAATGGCAGTGTTATTTGCCAGGGGACTATTGTGATTGCCCGTGAAAGACTGCGCGCAATTGGGGCCCGCTCGTCGGGCGCGTCGCGATTGGCCGACGCGAAGTTCGGGCCTCGTCGCTCGGCCACGCCCCCTCGGCCGTCGCCGCGCAGCGATTGGCCCGTCCTGGGTCCTTTCAGGGCCCGTGCTCCTTTGTCCCCCCACTTTCGGACCCCTCGACCGAGTCACGTTCTATCGCCCTCCACTTTTCTTTCGATTTGTTCGACTTTGAAACTGTTTGAGCAGGGCTTTGGCCTCGTACCTGCACAACTGCCTTTCTCTTTCCGTGCGTTCATCATCATTATCCTGCTTGTCATTATTTCCGTGGCTACGAATCGTGATAACCCAACGTGAGCCTCGTTATTCTCGTAATTGCGAGCCGGGTTTTCATTCTGGCCGTCGTATTCGAGAAACGGTTTTTGGGGGGAGGAAAATTATGGGAGGAGTCGAGGATTGAGAGATCAACTTGCACGAAATGTTCCATTTAAAATGTTATTTAAATTTCAACTCTGCGGAGGTATTTTTGGTAATGTAGATGGTAATTTTTAAATCTTTCAGTTGGAAAGTTTGATGAATTCTTTGAAGTTATTTATTTAGTTATTCTTTGAAGTTATTTATCTCTGTAATTAATTGTTGTTGTTGGCTTTTCACTGTATTTGTACAGAACATGTATAGGACTACAGATTTAGGTAAAAAATACTGATTTTAGATTGTTATATTAAATTGTGTGCTGATTGCGAGTAACCTTCCGAGCGTTAATATAAATTAGTTTATATTAATTCATAAAAATTCTTTATTAGACCCACGTAATCTAATATATTTTGAAGTATTACGTTTGTAAATATATTTAATTATGTATTAGCAAAATTCATATTAATATACATAACTGTATTCATAATTATATTAAAAGAGTAACATTATAGTAACATATCTGAGAGCAAAAATACCTTCGAGAGTTAAGGGTTAGTAACAGATATTAAAGTACAAAAACTGCAATCATTGTGGTTTACATCAAAATACAATCAAGTTTCAAATCAGAAAGCTATCATTATATCTCCAAAAAATATGATTGATTACCCAAAGTTCGAATTTTGAAGAAGTACAATCATTAAGGTTCATATTTCTACAAAGTTGGATACTCAAGTTTCAAATCGTAAAAACTGTAATATTCAAGGTACAAATCTCCAAAAATTATAATCACCAAGTTTCAAATCTGCAGAAACTACAATTTTCAAGATAGAAATCTTCAAAATTTACGATCTTCAATGTCTAAATCTTCGAATACTACAATTTTCAAAGACCATATCTCGAAATCTTCAATTCTGAAGTTTCAAATCTCTATAAAGTTTAATCCACAAATTTCAAATCGCAAAAATTAGTTTCTATGGTTCAAATCTCATAAACTACAGTTCTCAAGTTTGAAATCTTCAAAAATTCCGATCTTCCAGATCCAAACCTTAAAAATTATAATTTGCCAGTTCTAAATCTTGAAAACTACAAAGACCAAATTCCACATCACTAAAATTACAATCCCCAAGTCTCAAATCTCCATAAACCACAATCTCCAAGATCCACATCCCCAAAAACTAAAATTCCCAAGTTTCAAATCTGAAAGACTACAATCCCCAAGTTCCAAATTTCAAAAACCACAATTCTTAAGTTCCAAATCTCCAAAAGTACAATCTCCAAGATCCACATTCTCTTAAACTACAATCCGCAAAATCCAAATACCCAATACTACCATCTCCAACATCCACATCACTAAAACTGCAATTCCCCAATTCCATATCCCCAATACTACAATCCCAAACTTTCACATTCCCAAATTCCAAATCTTCAAAACCGCAATTCTGAGGATCCACATCCCCAAAAACTAAAATCTCCAAAATCTACATTCTTGAAATCTACAATCCCCAACTACCACGTCCACAAAATTACAATCTATAAATCCCCAATACTGTAATCCCCAATTGCTACATCCCTAAAACTACAATCCCCAACTTCAAAATCCACAAATTCCGACTCTTCAAATTCCACATCCCCAAAACTGCAATGACCACCTTCCACATCCCCAAAACTACAATCCACAACTTCCAAATGCCCAATACTACAGTCCTCAACTTCCAAATCCCCAAATTCCACATCCCCAACTTCCACATCCACAAATTCTAAATCTCCAAATTCCACATCCCCAAAACTACAATCCCCAGCTTCCAAATGCCCAATAATACAATCCTCAACTTTCAAATCTCCAAATTCCATATCCCGAACTTCCACATCCCAAAACTACAATCCCCAACTTCAAAATCCGCAAATTCCGACTCTTCAAATTCCACATCCCCAAAACTGCAATGACCACCTTCCACATCCCCAAAACTACAATCCACAACTTCCAAATGCCTAATACTACAGTCCTCAACTTCCAAATCCCCAAATTCCAAATCTCCAAATTCCACATCCCCAACTTCCACATCCACAAATTCTAAATCTCCAAATTCCACATCCCCAAAACTACAATTCCCACCTTTCACATCTCCAAAACTACAATCCCCACCTTCCACATCCCCAAAACTACAATCTCCAACTTCCAAATCTCCAAAACTATAATCCTCAACTTCCAGATCCCCAAATTCCAAATCTCCAAATTCCACATCCCCAACTTCCACATCCCAAAAACTTTAATCCCCAACTTCCACATACCTAATACAACAATCCCCAAATTCCACATCCCCAAAACTGCAATCCCCACCTTCCACATCCCCAAAACTACAATACCCAACTTCCAAATGCCTAATACTACAGTCCTCAACTTCCAAATCTCCAAATTCCACACTCCCAACTTCCACATCCCCAAAACTATAATCCCCAATTTCCACATCCCTATTACAACAATCCCCAAATTCCACATCCCCAAAACTGCAATCCCCACCTTCCACATCCCCAAAACTACAATACCCAACTTCCAAATGCCTAATACTACAATCCTCAACTTCCAAATCTCCAAATTCCACATCCCCAACTTCCACATCCCAAAAACTATAATCCCCAACTTCCACATCCCCAAAACTACAATCTCCAACTTCCAAATCTCCAAAACTATAATCCTCAACTTCCAGATCCCCAAATTCCAAATCTCCAAATTCCACATCCCCAACTTCCACATCCCTAATACAACAATCCCCAAATTCCACATCCCCAAAACTACAATCCCCACCTTCCACATCCCCAAAACTGCAATTCCCACCTTCCACATCCCCAAAACTACAATCCCCAACTTCCAAATCCCCAAAACCACAATTCCCAAGCTCCACATCCCAAAAATCTACCTCCCTAAAACCACAATCACATCCAAATCTCACAACAGGAAGCCCCCATAACCAAACTATTCCCCAAAATCCTTAAACATTAACATCGACAATAATTCCGAATACAGAAACCGACCTTCAGTATTCCCCTCTCCATCAACGACTCCAAACGAGAGAGAAATGGAATCTCACCGCGAAAGTCTCCTTCGTTCCCCCATTTAAAAGGGCTTTAATTTTGCTGTGTGAGGGTTCGTTGTCCACCTCCGAACAGCATGTTCCCCTCTCCCTTTCGTGTATTCCCTCCCTCCATTCATCGTCTCACATTATGCACTTTACGCAGGTCCGCTGCACCTGTGCACCACGGTCTCCCCACAAAACACACAATGCCACTTGTCCTGGCGTACAACCCTCGCGTGGGGTTGACGGACGACAATAGGGGTGATGCGGGATTCCTGTACACCCCTGGCACTGATTTCGAGGCATCGTTTAGGGGGAACAACCGTGGGACAATGGAATGCTCGGATGCCAGAGCTCTAGTGATTTTGTTGACGGTTGATGGTCAAGGTGGAATTTTTGGTATTTTTATTCGAGATTCGTGGTGGAAGGTTGGACTGAATTTACTAGGTTATGGAGGGTATGGAGGTTTATGGAGGTTTATGGAGGTTATAGGGAAAATGTAGGGACTGTGGATTTGTTTATTTCGAGCGATTTTTGGTGTAGCTGCGAAATTTTGAACTTTCTGAGTTTTCACGTTTTTGAAACTTGTAAATTTCAGAAATGGGAATTTTATTGAGAAAAACACTCACTGAGATTTACTGTGGTCGGCAAAAACGCAGTTTATTCAGTATAAAAAGCATTATATAACTGATATAAATAAATCTTTGAAGGAGGTAATAAGGTAACGCTAACTCATTAAAATATAAGACACGCTACGCCTACCGAGCGCAGGCAAAAAACATAAAGAAACTAAAAAGGATGTAGAAGAATAGTTGGCAATCTTGGAAAACCAAAAGAAGAGAATTGGCTCTGTATTTAAAATCAATATTCGTACGTCATTGACTGATTTTCAACAAGAAATTTGTAATTTTTTGGAGTTCTAAATATTGTAATTTAGGAATTTTTAGATCACGAAATCACTAGATTACTAGATCACTAGATTACAAATTCCTACATTCGCAAATTCTCATATCCTCAAATTCCCAGGTCCACAAATTCCTATATTCCCAAATTTCTAGGTCCCCACATCCAACATCCACAAATTCGTATATTGCCAAATTCCTAGGTCCACAAATTCCCACATCCACAAATTCCTATATTCCCAAATTTCTACATTCACAAATTCTCACATCCCAAAATTCCTAGGTCCACAAATTCTAACATCTCCAAATTCCTACATGCACAAATTCCTATATTGCCAAATTCCTAGGTCCACAAATTCTCATATCCCCAAATTCCTATATTCCCTTTCTACATTCACAAATTCTCATATCCCTAAATTTCTACATCCACAAATTCCTATATTCCCAAATTTTTACATCCACAAATTCCTATATTGCCAAATTCCTAGGTCCACCAATTCTCATATCCCCAAATTCCTACATCCACAAATTCCTATATTCCCTTTCCACATTCACAAATCCTCACATCCCAAAATTCCTAGGTCCACAGATTTTCACATCCCCAAATTCCCACATCCACAATTTCCTATATTCCCAAATTTCTACATTCACAAATTCTCACATCCCAAAATTCCTACATCCACAAATTCTCACATCCCCAAATTCCAACATCCAAAAATTCCTAAATCCACAAATTCTTGTGTCCCCAAATTCTCACATCTCAAACTTCCTAGGTCCAGAAATTCTTATATTCCAAACTGCCTAGGTCCAGAAATTCTCACATCCCCAAATTCCTAGGTCCACAAATTCTTATATTTCCAAATTTCTGGGACCCCAAACTCCAACATCCAAAAATTCCTAAATCCACAAATTCTCATATCCCCAACTTCCTAATAACCCAACACCTCCAACTCTTATATTCCAAATTCGCAGGTCACTAAATTCCAAGATCCTCAAATTCTTAGTTCGACAAATTCTCGTCACATACCTAAACCACAAAATGGCTAGTGAACTAACCACCCATGTTTAACAAACTACTAGTAACTAACTAATCACCAGTAACTAACTAACTGTTAATACCTAACTAAAAACCAGTAACTAATTGTCTACCAGTGACCAGCTAACCTCCAGTACCTAACTGATCCTAAGAACCTAACTGATCCACAACAAGTACCTATTTAACCACCAGTAATTAAGTAATCACTAGTAATTGATTAGTCTCTAGTAACTAACTACTAGTCATAACTATTCACCCCTAAATGTCCACCAGTAATTAACTGGTGATTAGCTAATTTGCCGTAACTATCTGATCAGTACCTATCTGATCATCAGTACCTAACTGATCACCGGTAGCTAATTAATCGCCAGTAACTAATTAGCCACCGGTGACTGGTAACTAACGACTAGTAATTAACTAGTCCCTAACTAATCACCAGTATCTACCCAATAAGCTACCTAAGCAGCTGTATCCTAGAACCCACCCTCCAAACGAATTCACCAGCGATTAAACGATTATATAAACGTAACGAAAGTTGTCCCTGTTCGAATACGGGCAATCCGCAAGAATCCGGATTCGAGTATCGGGCCCATTGGTGGTTGTACGTCAAACAAAACGATCGTTCGACCGCGACCAGACGTCGTCAAAGTATTGAATTTCATCGACGAAAGAACCCGTCAGAATTCCTAACCAGACATCCCTGTGTGTCGAGCTGTTCGTTTTCTCGTTCCACTTTGCTCGCTGCGCCCTTTTATTTCTCTCGGTTCGCGTGTTCCCCGCCTCGCTCCTCTTCACGTTCGCCTCGTCGAGCTCCTTTTTTTTTTCCCCCTCCTCTTCGTGCAGTACGTTTTAACGAAACGTACGCAACTACGTCGCGAGCGTTCGCAGAACAGGATAATCGCGGCGTGCAGTTTCAGTTAACGGCCGCCATTTTTCTGTGGGACGGCACGATAAACCGGCCGGACGATATTAATTGATAATATTCGCTATTTGTATAATGCAGGTATCCGCAATCTGCCCAGGGACGATTCGCCGCGGTAAGAAAAAGCCCGTGTCCGAGTTGCGGAACGTGGAATTACGTTTTCAGAAGTGACAGCGTAATCAGAGGGGAATTACAGTGCCTCGCTGGTACAATAGATTTTAATGCCGCGAGGCTGCAATTATTTTACTCGCGAATTGATTGACAGTTTACTGGTGATATGAGGATATATGGGTGCGGATGTACAGGAATATTCAGATGCGACGACTTATAGATGCAGGGATTTACGGGTACAGGGATTTAGGGAGACATGGATTGAAGAGTACAGGGAGTTAGGGATACAAGGATTTAGGGGGACAAGGATTTACGGGTACAGGGATTTAGGGAGACATGGATTTAAGAGTACAGGGAGTTAGGGATACAAGGATTTAGGGGGACAGGGATTTAGGGAGACATGGATTTAAGAATACAGGGAGTTAGGGATACAAGGATTTAGGGGGACAGGGATTTAGGGGAATAGGGATTTAGGGAGACAGGGAGTTAGGGGTACAAGAATTTAGGGGGACAGGGATTTAGGGGAATAGGGATTTAGGGGGACAGGGAGTTAGGGGTGCAAGAATTTAGGGGGACAGGGATTTAGGGGAATAGGGATTTAGGGAGACACGGATTTAAGAGAACAGGGAGTTAGGGGTACAAGGATTTCGGGGGACAGGGATTTAGGGGAATAGGGATTTAGGGGGACAGGGAGTTAGGGGTACAAGGATTTAGGGGGACAGTGAATTAGGGATACAAGGATTTAGGGATAGAGGTATTTAGGAGCACAAGAATTTAGGATACGGGGAGTTAGAGATACAAGGATTTAGGGAGATAGGGATTTAGGAGCGCAAGAATTTAGGATACGGGGAGTTGGATATACAAGGATTTAGGGAGGTAGGGATTTAGGGATACAAGAATTTGAGGATGCAAGGATTTAGAGGGGCAGGGATTTAGGGATACAGGGAGTTAGGAATACAGGGATTTAGAGATACAAGGATTTAGGGATACAGTAAATTAGAAATACAAGGATTTAGGGATACATAGAATTAGAGATACAATGCATTAGGGATATAGCAAATTAGAAATAAGGAGATTTAGAGATATAGGGATTTAGGAAACAGGGATTTAGAAAACAGAGATTTAGGAAACAGGAATTTATAAATACAGCAAATTAGGAATATGGGGATTTAGAGATCCAAGGATCTAGGAAAACAGAAATTTAGAGATATAGTGAATTGTGAACATAGAAATTTAAGGATAGAAATATAGGGATTTAGATATATCTGGAGATACCTAAATGGGTCTAAGGACATTATGTTCCAGGGATACGAAGATCTAGGGATATAATAATCTACAAATCTGGGGATTTCCTCTTGAAGGAATCCAGAAATATTGGGATCTAGGGACTTACAGATGTTAAAGTTAAAGAATATAGGGATTTAGAGATCTAAATATTGAAATATCCCAATTTTCAAAGTTAAAAATTCCCAAGCTCTCTCAAATCTCTTAATTTTTCAGCTCTCAAATTCTCAAACTCAAAAGTTCCGAAATTTCCAACGCTAAAAATTAAATTTCTAAATTTCTTAATTTCAAAATCCTCAAATTTCTCAATTTTTCAAAAATAATGCATTCTACGAAAATGTACTATATATTATATTGCAAAAATCAAATATACACAGTATATTGCATTGCAATAAAAAAAATGTACAAAATATTATACGTGAAAAATAATGTACACTATATTACATTGTACAATAAATAATTATATTGTAATTATATAATTATATTTTATTGTATTGTACAAGAAATAATAGTAAATATATTATGTATGTACACAATACAAAAATAATACATCCATACAAAAATCGTACTTATGCAATATCACAACACAAAAATAACATATAACCAAAAAGAATATATTATTACAATTTTGCCGAAGCAACAAAAATACCAGTACATCCCAATCTTCTAACAAATTTTTCATCATTTATGTTACGACCCATTGACTGCATACAAATATACTCCGAAATACATATAACAATAAAAATACCATTACAGGCCCATCGTTCACAAGGCTTTCCATTCCGCGCAATAATTACCCTGTCCGAACTTTTAATCAAGTTGACGCGATCGCAGGAAATTACGCGTCCCCCCCCGAACAAGTGTCCCACGTATTCGTGGTTGCTCGCAGGGTGCATATCTCGTGGTCGTTCCGAAAATATCTAAAAATAAATAAGCGTGCCCGTTCCCCCCGGTATATAGCCCGTGGTGCACACGTGTGCCGTTGACGAGAGGGTCGAACCCGAAGGGGGAGAGTTGCCGAAGACGCCGGCGGAGAAGGGAGGACAGAAAAGAGGACTCGAAAGGGGGGCTTCTCAAGGGGGAACAGGGGGTTCTCGAGGGGGACAGGGGGGCAGGGAAGCACGAACAGAGGAAAGATGAGGCGAACGTGAGTCTCGGCGTGGGAATAAGCGGCAGGTGCGCGACGGCGCTACCGGGGAGCCACTTGTGGGGGCAAAATCCCCCCTCGATGACCCCCTCTGTGGCACGGAAAGCCGAGAGACACACCGAACCCCGCCGTACTCCTCCGGATACCTTCGTACAGTAATCAAAAAGTATTGCACGTGTAAAAATCGAACCCACGGGCCTCGATCCACTTCGCACCCCCTCCTCGATACACCAATCCAATTTCTGATACGCATCTTACGTTTCCAGCCGATTTTTAATACGCGATGCTGTGCTTTAACCGTTTTGATAGAGATTTTTATTTTTCAGAGAGCTTTAGAGGTTTCTTAATCCTTTCCCGTGCCATTTATTTGTCAGATGCGTCAGTCGAGACTAAATATTCACGGCTATAACATTGAAACGAACGAAGAAAATTAAAATGTTGTGAGTATTTTATATTCAGGGATCCTTATACATTGGACCTAAATTTCAAGTTGAAGAGTATTCAAAATTTGAGTAAGGTTTGTCACATTTGAACTGGAAATGCGTCACGAGTGAGACTCACCAAAGCACGGGAAAAGGTTAACGCTATTTTGTGTATACCATAGGTGTCTTTTGATACTTCGTTAGAAATTGCCAAAACTTGGGATTCCGAATTAACTTTACACTCAAAAGGTGACATTCACCATTCAGTTTAACACTAAAACTACCAAAAAATGACCCTTTTACAAGTTTTTCATTTTAACTTACAAAATTTTGGAAGACAGTTTCTTTAGAATCTTCGCTAAACTTCGTGAAGATATTAATGTGTATATTAATTTATGTTTTATCATTTGCTTATTTTTTAACTTCGTTAACTTCAGAGTAAACGTGCACATCTAGTGTTAATACAAGAATTTGCGATAAATATTCTAAATCTATAATATTATAGGTGCATGAACATAGTGGAACAATAGTATTAATAATAGAATAATAGTAATTTTAAAAGAATCCAGCAAACTAAGTAAACAGTTTTAAGGTCGATATCTAGCAAAAGCAAAAAGGGTTAAATGTAGGTAATTTGATACATGGACATGTTTTTGTTAGAGATTATCAAATTCTAGCTTAAACCATTGACAATGTATCCCGTAACAATTATGGCAAGGCGTTCACACTTAGTCTACCTACACAGTATGTCTGAAAAGTAACGGAACTTTTTAAATTCAAGGAAAACTAGCACCATCTATTAAAACAATATGCTATCTGAAAACAGTATTCTCCCCTACAAAACAAACCAATCGAATCGAGCAACGAATTGTAAACTTATAGCGTTTAAAGCGACAGAACCTTTCGTCACCGTGTCACAAAATCACGATGGAGCAAAGAGCGAATATTAAATTCTGCTCGGTAAAGCTCGGTAAAACTTTTACAGAAACATTGGAATTAATGAAAAATGTTTATAGCGACGATTGTTTATCCCGTACACGCGTGTTCGAGTGGTATAAGCGATTCCAGGATGGTCGTGATACTTTGGAAGACGACCCAAAGCCAGGTTTTGGGTTTTTCGAAATTCTAAACGATTCTAAAGGTATTATACTTCGGGAATTCGTTCCACAGGGACAAAATGTTAATGGCGAATATTATCTGGGTGTTATGGAACGTTTGTGGAGAAGAATCGTTCGCGTGAGGCCCGAATATCGAGCGCCAGGGAGTTGGTTTCTGTTGCACGGTAACGCACCATGTCACAGAACTGTCGCAGTTCGTGAATTTTTGGCGAAAAAACAAGTCTGTGTGCTCCAACATCCTCCATATTCGCCCAACTTATCTCCATGCGATTACTTCCTTTTTCCAAAATTGAAATTAGCCATGAAAGGGACGTTTTATGACACTGCTACACGAGCCCAAGCAGCTGTGACAAGGGTGATTTGATTCCGCAAAACGACATAAAGAAATCTATGTTAACATTGCCTGAGCGTGCCCAGCGGTGTATTGATGCGGAAGGGATGTATTTTGAATAAAAAAAATTAATTTTGGCAAAATAACTAATACTTTTTTTTTTATTTAAAAAGTTCCGTTACTTTTCAGACATACTGTGTAAGTATACCGTGTGTATCAGATCTAGGATGAGCTGGAAGAAAATTACGTTGAACTAATTTAACAATTGTAATTTATCAATTTTATGAAAAGTCAAATAATGAAACGTGGAGAAATGATTTTACTTGGAGAATAATTTTGAGTTGAAATTTGAAAGGTGTCAAAAGACACCTCTTGGTGGAAGTAAGTGTGGACTTGGAGTATGCAGACTGCAAACAAATGCAGTGTTAGGAGCAAGTCCGTCAAAATGGCGGATTGCAGCTTTCTTGTTTTAGATGACTCTATTCAACGCTTGGTTGTATGTTTTCAGTTGTGGAGAAATATTAATGACATTGGTTAAATATTGAAAATATTACTTGAAACATTACTTAAAGTATTATTAATGCTTTCGTCGAAATGAAAATTGACTTATATTTAAATAAAAAACGGTGTCAAAGAATTCATCCATCAATGTTACTCGTTTAACAAAAATTTAACTTTCAAATTTTTACTTGAAATGTCAAAGCAATGTTCATAATTTAACAATTTAAACTGCCAAGATTGCCCATAACCTAACAATCTAAATTAGAAAATTAGAAAAATAAAAATTAACGAAAATATTGATTTACCAAAAATTCTAAAATTATCAATTAAGTGTTTAAATTATGAAAACTATTTACTGCAAAACATCACACTTTAATAACGAATTGACAAAATGAAAAAAATGAAAATGAAAAGAATTGAAAAAGTGAAAAACAACGGATTAAAAATTGAATACAAAATTTAACAGAAACGATTAAAAGAAAGAAAAAACGCATAAGAATATGCAGAAGAAAATAAAATTCTAAAAAAGTTTGATGAAAACCTCAGCTTTCATTCTCCCCGGGACTCAATCATTTCAGCAATTATTTCACGTTCCTTTCGCTCATCATTCTCACTCCATTCGAAAGAATGATTTTCTCCTTTCTCTTCTACCAGCGCGTCAATCACCTCGCTCGATTGCCAAAATAAAGTTATCAAAATACACCGCCATAGAAGGCAGATGATTTGCGAAACAGAATATTTATCCTGTTCTCCTGAACGAGTTACATCAAAACAGAACCAAGTTTTTCTTCGCTGTAGAAAAATATTTTGATGCTCGGCCATTTGTGTACTAAACTCTTCAAACGGCACCCTGTTTTAACGATCTTCGGCTAAATCTACAATCTCTTATTTTATTGCAGAACTAGACATTGTTCGAATTAATGAATTTGAGATGGAAAAAGATGTTAGATTTTTTAGTTAAAGCACACTCTAAGATTTTTAAATGAAAATTCCGAATAAAATAATATTGATTGAAGTAATGAATTAGACGAATTTTTGATTAGATAATATTTTTATAGGAATTTATATTTTTATAATTGGGGAATTTGTAATTCGGGGAATTTGCAATCTGGGGAATTTGTAATGTAGAGAATTTGGAATCTAACGAATTTATAATCTAGCGAATTTATAATCTAGGGAATTTAAAATCTAGAGAATTTGGAATCTAGGGAATTTTTGCCCCGAGAAATCGGAATCTGGGGAATTTCCAATTGTGGAATTTGGAATCTGGGAAATTTCTGGTCCCACGAGTTTGGAATCTAGGGAATTTCTGGTCCTACGAGTTTGGAATCTAGGGAATTTAGAATCTAGAGAATTTGGAATCTAGGGAATTTAGGCTCTGAGAATTTGGAATCCGGGGAATTTCCAATTGTGGAATTTGGAATCTAGGGAATTTGAAATCTAGGGAATTTGAAATGTAGGAAATTTGTTATCTAGGGAATTTGGAATCTGCGGAATTTTTGGTCCTACGAATTTGTAACTTAGCGAATTTAGAATCTAGGGAATTTTGGCTCTGACAATTTGTAATCTGGGGAATTTCCAATTGTGGAATTTGGAATCCAGGGAATTTGAAATCTAGGAAATTTGTTATCTAAGGAATTTGTAATCTGCGGAATTTTTGGTCCTACGAATTTGTAACTTAGCGAATTTAGAATCTAGGGAATTTTGTCCCTGAGAATTGGAAATCTGGGGAATTTCCAATTTGTGGAACTTGGAATCTGGGGAATTTGAAATCTGGGGAGTTTCTGATCCTACGAATTTGGAATCTAGGGAATTTCTGGTCGCACGAATTTCGAATCTGGGGAATTTGCAATTTGAGAAATTTGACATTTGGGGATTAATTGCATCTGATTAATTTTGAAATAACTCTACATTATTATTCATTTCCATTTATTAATTCTGAAGTAACCTTATAATTCATTGTTACTTATTATTTTTTAAATAATTCTACTTCGTTATTTATTTCTATTTGTCTATTCTGAAATAACTCTATCTACTTTTATCTATAAATCCTGTAATAACCGTCATTATTTATTTTTACCGAAACAAAATATTTCTATTCAAACAAAAAATGATTTATTATTCTGAAAAATCTTCCTCTTCCTCAACATTATAATTCAAAGAACCACAAAACATCAAACTCGGCAGCTAAAACATTTTTCAGCAATCTTTTTCTGCCGCTAATTTATTTTCAGACATTTATTGTGCCTAAAGCATCGAGAACATGGCGGTCGACAACCTTAACAGCTCGTGACGAATCACGGACCTCAGTTTTTTTCGAACCACAGTGTTGAAACAAACAATTTCTTCAAAGTGCAATGACTCGTACAAGAAACACACTCCCGATCGCAAATTCTAATTCATACCATAATTTCCTTGATTTACCTAACCTCATCCGAGAAAGTGTGCATCGTCAAAAACTCAAATTTAGCCTTTCACTTTAATTGCCTCTCCTCGAAAATTCCATATTATTTTCTGGTGTTTCGAGTCTTTCGCTACTATGAAAACTTTCGAACAATAAATCACGCCGATCGGCAGAGACCGCGCGACAAATGAACTTCGCTTCATAAAATTTCGAATGACATTAAAGAAGACTTAATGCGGCAACCTCGGACGAAATACGAACTAGATTTTTTATTTTTTCTTTACCGCTAATTCCCTGCGAAACACTCCCGTGAAAAACACTGCATCGGGCAGTTGAGAAGGTTAAAGTTGTGCGGGCCTCGTGGCAGTTGCTCGCAGTTTCGAATTGGCTCCACGGTGAGGCACGGGCATAATTCACTGATTCGTCAGTGACATTACTGTCGCTAGTTCGATGGTTCACTGATCTAGCAGTCGAAAGCACAGAAAACCAAATTCACCGAGCGAATCAATGAAATTTTCACCGATTCAAACTTAGTAAGCCCGTATATCGTATTTTTTGGTCGCTGTTGTTAGCCTTGAAATGAGGTAATTGCTCGGATCTGTTCATTCCTGCAGTTCTTGTTTCTTATTAACACTATAGCCAGGTGATACCATTCGTTTCCTTCAATGTAAATTTTACAAAACGATAACGAACAAGATGTGTACTCAAGCACGCAAATGAATATATTTTATGTAGCAGATATGTCTTAGCTCTAATTGTATGCTTGAGTTTGATACGGTTTATAGTGGATCGAACAGGGATGTGTACCCTGATCATCATTTGACCGTATAGGGGTTAACAACTGCATTTGGAAAAATGTATAAGAATATTCGTACGCCTAAAGCATACGGCAGATGATTAAGCGTGTAGATGTTGTTGCTACCCCGACTTGTCCGCGTACAAGTTAAGATGATACGGTGTCCGCTTCGATTTCGCGTCGTGTACTGGAACTCGTTTGGACTCGTTAAAAGAACGGCGGCGAAGCGCGGATGAAAAATCAGAATTGCAGACGAGGCAGATGAAGATATGAGAGATCGACATGCACGGCGTCGATGTTGTCGCGAAATTGCTGACAATCGGCAATAATTTTCTTTCTTTATTAAGGGTTCTGGTGCACCTACTGCTGGCCGTTTGCGAAGAAAACCGAAAAGCTGATGCGATGCGAACATGGAAATATGGAAAATAGAATTGAGGAATTGTGCATATTTGAGAATTTAGAAATTAAGAATTTTGGGAATTTGGACAATTGAGCATTTAGAATTCTGGGAAAATGGAAATGCGGGAATACAGAATATCGGAAATTTGGGGAATTTTAAATTTACGGAAATTGCAATTTGGGAAATGTGAAATTTCGGGAATTTGAAATCTGAGGAGGTTGGAAACTGGGGAGTTTGAAATCTAGAGACTTTGTAATTTCAGGGAAATTTAGAATCTACAGAGTTTGTAATTTCAGGGAAATTTAGAATTTGGCGAATTTGGATTCTGTGGAATATACCGTTTGGAGAATTTCAAATTTCGGCAATTTGGAATCTAGGGAATTTAGAATGTGCGTAATCTGCTATCTAGGTAATTTTCTATATGTGGAATTTGGAATCTGGGCATTCTCGAATTAGGAGAATTTGGAATTTGGGGAATTTGGAATCTAGGGAATTTAGAACGCGTGTTATCTGAAATCCAGGGAATTTTCTATGCGCGGAATTTGGAATCTGGGGATTCTCAAATTAGGAGAATTTGGAATCTGGGGAATTTATAATTTGGGGAATTTTGAATCTAGGGAATTTAGAATGTGTGCAATCTGAAATCTAGGGAATTTTCTATATGTTGAATTTGGAATCTGGGGATTGTCAAATTAGGAGAATTTGGAATCTAGGGAATTTAGCGTTTGAGATCTGGGGAATTTAGCGTTTGAGATCTAGGGAATTTTCTATGCGGGGAATTTGGAAGCCGGGGAATTTGGAATCTAGGTAATTAAAAATGTGGGGAATTTGAAATCTAGGGAATTTTCCTCGCGGGAATTTGCAATCTGGGGAATTTTTCAACTTTGGAGAATTTGGAATCTAGAGAATTTAGAATTTGCAATCTAGGGAGTTTTTCATTTGGGGAATTTCGTAATCTAGGGAATTTTTTCATTTGGTGAATTTGTAATCTATCGAATTTAGAATCTAAAGCATTTGAAATCTAGGGAATTTAGAACCTGGGAAATTTGTAATTTCGAGAACACCGAATTTGGGGACTTTTTAATCTACAGTGTTTGGATTCATACAAATTTGGAATCTGGGGAATTGGTAATTAGAGGAATTTATCGTTATGTCGACATAGACATATGTAAATTTCAGAATAAAAGATCTATGTAATAGACATAGGCATTTTTAAATTTCAGAATAAGAAAAATATAATAGTTCTAGAACAGTATAATTATATGTATAGGATTTGTTACAACTTTTCGCCGTCCGTCGAAATCAAAAAGCTGCCACACTCCCTCGAGAAAAGACGAGGACGGCACCGATTTCGTCGACGCGGCGTTTCGAAGCGAGGAAACGATATTTTCTCGCGGTTTCCGCTCCGAAGTGTTCCTCGCGCGATCACGCGCCGCGGCACAGAGCCCGATTTCGCGATTCGGCCCTCGGAACGCGATCAAAATATATTTTCGTTCTCGATCAAATTTTTCGAGTCGGATCGCGAAATCGGCCCCGGTATCGAGCCGCGTGATCGCGCGAAGTATACTCGGAGAAAGAAAGCGCGAGAAAATATCGCCGCGACGCTCGAAAATGTCGCGTCGACGAAATTCTCGTCGTCCTCGTCTCCCCGCTGCGGAGCGTCGCAAGAGGGACGAGGATCGCCGCACTTTCTCGTATATCGCCGCGCTAAGTTTTCAAAGTCGATTCAGAGTTGGTCCATCGCCTCTCCAGATTGTTAATCCGTGATCGCGCGTGCACTCGTTTCGAGATGTACAGAGAGAAACGTTGAAACGCAATGCGGGCGCGAATTCCGTCGATTGGTTTGTGCAACGCGTCCTGGCCGGACAACGAGAAGAACGAAGAGAGGGAGGTCAAGGACACCCAGGGCATGGGGAGGCCTTTTAAAAAAGGGCATCAGGTGCAGGACGCGTTCTCCGCTCAAGGTGGAGTTTAATTGTTCGCGTAAATTTCGCAGCCAAGGACGAGTCCATACGTTTTCAGGCTGAACGTCCAAGGTCGCCGCCTTCGGATCGTTCGATGCTGTACACCGAATCGGAAATTACTTACTTGATTGTCGATACTCTCGATTGCGGCGATCTGATGTCGGTTAGGCTGGTTAAGGGTGGGTTTTTACTCTGCGAAATTACGATCGAGTTGTGAATGGAATATCGTTAACATGTAAGGATAGGTCCTAGGACTTTATGGACATTCGAATTTACAATAATTTTCAAATGTTGAAACCCACTCACGTATTACAATATAAATAAATTACGTCACTATATAAATAAGTAACATTTCACATATTACTAAATTTTAACATTGCTAATAAAATGAAAAAATTTGAAAACTATAAATTCTAATAAAAGTTCTAGTAATTAGTGTTAATCCGATGATACTTTAGTAACAAGATTTATTTTAATATTAAAAGTAAAATTTTTCAGCTGGATTATGACAGTACATAAATGCAAAATTTTTTGAAAAAATTAAAATGAAAGGTAGAAATAAAACGAGAGAAAATAATAATTGATGACGCTGGTTAGAAAGTGGCCATCTAGAAGCAAATATTCTTAATTCCCATGATTATCTAAGTAGCGTTTATCCGAGCGATTAAAAAAGTCCACGTAGGTATAAGTTTAACCGAATGTATCATTTCGAAACCACCCTCCATCAATCAATCATAAAACCAAGGCCGTAATTAAAATCTCACAACACAGGGAGGCAAGGAAAGCAATTTTGATCGGGCTGATCACATGATGTAATTAAACACGATGATTAAGGTTACAGCGAGAACTGACGACCATTTTGAATTTATTTTTCGAAACCTCTGCGCCTCCGTACACTCGGGTGAAATCTTACGTAAACGTTATTATATTCTAACTCTTCTATTTGCGAACCTTCTAATTGTTCAATTTTCGTATTTTCGAATGGTCAAATTTTGAAATTTTTCAAATTTTTAATTTCTACAGTGACAGATTCCTATATTTACCCACTAGTGAATTCGTAGATTGCCAGATTTCAGGATTGCAACAATTGTGAAACACAAAATCTCTAGATGTTCAAATTCTAAGATTATCGGTACCAAAATATCTATATTCCCAAATCTCTAGTTATTTTAATAGAATCCATAAAATGTTCAAGCTTTCAAATTTTCAAGTTTTTACACTTTCAAATTTTTTAATTTTCAATCTTTCAAGTTTTACAATGTTTCAATTTGCAAGTTTTCATGTTCTCAAATTCCCAAATTCCTAGATTGCCAGATTTCCAAAATCCAAAATCCCTAAATTTCCCAACTCCAAGATTATCAACTACCTAATTGCCAAAACACCTGAGTAACAAGAACACAGTAACCACTATATAACAGTTCCTTAGAATCCTCTAGAATTGCCTAGAATCTCCTGCGAACCCCTAGAACTCCCTAGAATCTCCTGAAATCCACTAGAATTCCCTATAATCTCCTGGAATCCCCTAGATTTTCCTAGAACACCCTAGGTATTCCTAGAAACCCCTAGATTTCCCTAGAACCTCCTAGAATTCCTCAGAAATCCATAGAATCCTCCAGATTTCCCTAGAACCCCCTGGAATTTCCCAGAAATCCCTAGAATCCCCTAGATTTCTCTAGAGCCTCCTAGAAATCCCCTAGATTTCCCTCGAACCCGTTAGAATTCCCCTAGATTTCCCGAGAATTTCCCAGAATCCCTGGAATCCTCTAGAACCTCCTAGAAATCCCCTATATTTCCCTTGAACACCCTAGATTTCTCTAGAACCTCCTAGAAATCCCCTAGATTCCCCTTGAACCCACTATAATTCCCCTAGATTTCCCTAGAACCCCCTAGAATTTCCCAGGAATCCTTAGAATCCTCTAGAACCTCCTAGAAATCCCCTATATTTCCCTTGAACGCACTATAATTCCCCTAGAACCCCCTAGAATTTCCCAGAGCTCCCTAGAATTTCCTAGAATCCCCTGGATCTTCCTAGGATCCCCGAGATGTCCCTAGAATCTTCTAGAATTCCGTAGAATCTTCTACAATTCCCTAGAATCTTCTGGAATTTCCTAGAATGCCCTAGATTTTCCTAGTAGCCCCTGGAGTCTCCTAGAATTCCCTAGAATAGCTATTAAAATTCAACCTGCAATGCTTCGAACTGCGCCCGACCTTGCAAACGATTTAATCGTAATTGAACCCGATACCGTTTAGAATTTCTCAATACAATGAAATGAGACCCGCTGCACCCTGTGCATCAGGAGATACGGGTGCAAAGTAGGGGCTCGTTAATTAATGTAATATATATAGAAGCGAATGGTCGCGTTCCCAATTTCTTTTTTGAAACGAGACACGCACAGAATATCGGTGTCAAGCTGTTCCTCGCAGCGGGAACATTATGTGTCGTTTGCATCGTGAATTCGAGATACAACGGGTGTATTCTGATGGAGAGTTATCGATCTGCTCATCTGGCAATAAAGGGAGACTGAAATCGGCCCGAGACGAGTCAACAGAAGCCCCGTGTCTTTCGGTAATTGAGCCGTTTCTTTAAACTCGCTTTTGGAAAAAATGAGATAACGACTATTTTAATAAAACATCCTCTTTTTTAGGTTTATTCGACGGAGTCGATTAGTAACGATCAGATATCAATGTTGCAAGTGGTCAAGTAAATTCTTATTTTGTTTATTTTAGTGAAAGTTTGAATATTTTCAGAACTGCAAAATATCCAGTTTACAGACTGACAATTCTGAAGATTTCTAACTTGGAAAATTAATTTGAGAATTTAGAGTCGAAGAGTTCAACCCTCTATCGCATTCCAATCGGGGACAGAAATGTCGAATGTTCTATTAAGTAGACAATACCGAACCGAGCATGGTTCCAAGTAAAAGAAGAAATAAATAACATTTTCTAATAAAATTTTATTATTTATGACCGCGCTCATTTTTAAGCGCACTAACAGCCATATATACTTTTCAACTGGTCATCAAAATTCACGCGACAGAGCAATTATTAAGCGAACGTCCTCTCACCAAGGAGTTTTCAAAATTAACAACTGGATTTCTCATGAAATTTGAAACAGCCCAATTCGATACAATTTCAAATGCTTCCAATTGAAGAAACAATATTCGATTTATTTTATATTTCATTGCAACGCTCGAAAAACACCGTATACGCGATTCAGGAAATCTAACTACATAAATTACATAACAATTTACTGCTCTACATTTTGTGTGTGCGGGAGGGAGTCGAAGTCACGGTGCTTCGGTGGTATATCGTATTAATACTAATTAATTATATTAACTAATTTATTCATTGTACCATCGCCACTGCTTTCGGACATTTGAAAATCCGCAGTTTCCGACATCTTCGATAATGGATTGACTTACGCCACTTTCAAACTCAATTATTCAACCATCAAAATAATCGCGAAAATTTATACGACCATAATTATCGTACTCGCAATATAATTAACCGTAAAAATTTTTTATGACAGTTAATTGGTACATGCTACTACAGTTTCAAGTGAGAAATGGACTTAGGCCACCTTAAAAAATAATGGCTCAATTATCGGAATTTCGATGAAATTTTGAGATGATAGGACTCGAACGACGCTGTTGAAACTGGTTCAGGCCATCTGTACTCGGTTATTTTTCACGATAGCAAAGAACACGTAAGTGTAATAGCTCCATTTCGAAGCAGGCGTTATTTCGTATTAATTATTTTTCTTTTTAAGCGCGGGTATGAAAGCCAAGGTCAATTTCGTTCTCTTAAACGGAATGATGTATTTACTCGGTATAATGTGCTTGGGATGTGTGGATTATGCGTATAATAATGTAATAACTTTTTATGATATATGTAATAGTAATAAGAGAATAATGATATGTACTATATGGATAATAATAGTGCTGTAATCAAGATATAGGTAGCAGTAGAGAATAATAACAATGGCAATGCAGTAATAATTATGTATAATATGTATTATTAGGATGCTGTGATAATGATATGTAATCGATCGGTGTGATGAAGTAATAATTAGATGCAATATATTGTAATGCGCCAGGAATAATTGTGTAGGGTGTGTCTGGAGTAATAGTAAAAATTGTGTGCGATAGTAATAATAATGTCACGTGTAATTTTTGAAGTCTCTAATTTCAGAGTCTCAAAGTTCCAAAACCTTAAAATTCAAAATTTCACATTCTGTTAAACTGAAAATTCAAATTTCAAATTTTTACTTTCCCAAACTTCCAAATTTTCACATTCCTAAATTTCCCAATTCTCAAATCTCAAATTTTCACATTCCTAAACTTCCAAATTCTCAAACCTCAAATTTCCAAAACTTTCAAATTCTCAAATCTCAAATTTCCAAAATTTCCAAATTCTCGGAATTAAAAATTTCTGAATTCCTCAGGCAGATCTGAGAATTTCGAATTTCCAAAGTCTCAAATCGCAAACTCTCAAAATTCTGAAGTTCTATGTCTCAAAATTCCAAGATTATAAAATTCTAAATCTCAAAATTCCAAGATTCAAAAATTCTAAATTTCAAAATTCCAAGATTTGAAAATTCTAAATCTAAAAATTCCAAAATATCAGAATCTCAAAATCTCCAAATTTGAAGATCTAAAAATCTAAAAATTCAAAATTCCACAAACTAAAAATGGAAACTTCCATCTTTCAAATCCATAAAATCACATAAAAATTCTCAAGGTACCACTACATCCCAAAACACCTTAAAACTGTTCGATCCACATGCGAACATTGCAAACAAAAGTAACAAATCAAAGTTTACTCGAAAATAGAAAGCACCTGCGTCGACGTTACTAATCCTTTCCCAGGAACACGTCCGACCGCTTAGCTGCTCTGATTGCATAACGTGACGTCAAACTAATCAGGTGCAAAAGGAGGTACCGAAAAAGAATAAGACGGAGAAGGAGATTGAAAAGAAGGAAAAGAAGAGTAATAAGAAGAAAAATAAGAAAAATGAAAAGGAAAGGAAGAAGGTGAAGAAGTCTAAGATGAAGGAAAATAAGAAAAATGAAAAGAAGAAGAAGAAGATGGAAAATAAGAAAAATGAAAAAGAAGGATAAGAAGAGCAAGATGAAAGAAAATTAAACAAATGAAAAGACCAAAAAGAAGGAAAAGAAGTCTAAGATGAAGGAAAATAAAAAAAGAATGAAAAGAAGAAGAAGACGAAAAACAAAAAAATTAAAACACAAATAAAAAGGAGAAGAACAAGAAGGAAAGTAACAAGAGGGAAAGTAGAAATAAAGAAAATAAGAAAAATGAGAAAAGAATGAGAAGGAAAAGGAGAAAAATGAAAAGACAAATAAGAAGAAAAAGAAGAGTAAGAAGGAAAAAAACAAGAGGGAAAGTAACGAAAGGGAAAAGTAATAAAAAAGAAAACAAGAAAAATGAGGGAAAGAATAAGAAGGGAAAGAAGAAAAATGAAAAGACAAATAAGAAGAAAAAGAAGAGTAAGAAGGAAAAAAACAAGAAGGAAAGTAACAAGAGGGAAAGTAACAAGAAGGAAAGTAACAAGAGGGAAAGTAACGAAAAGGAAAGTAATAAAAAAGAAAACAAGAAAAATGAGAGAAAGAATAAGAAGGAAAAAAGAAAAATGAAAAGACAAATAAGAAGAAAAAGAAGAGTTAGAAGGAAAAAAACAAGAAGGAAATTAACAAGAGGGTAAGTAACAAGAAGGAAAGTAACAAGAGGGAAAGTAACGAAAGGGAAAGTAATAAAAAAGAAAACAAGAAAAATGAGAGAAAGAATAAGAAGGAAAAAAGAAAAATGAAAAGACAAATAAGAAGAAAAAGAAGAGTTAGAAGGAAAAAAACAGGAAGGAAAGTAACAAGAGGGAAAGTAACAAGAAGGAAAGTAACGAAAGGGGAAAGTAATAAAAAAGAAAACAAGAAAAATGAGAGAAAGAATAAGAAGGGAAAGAAGAAAAATGAAAAGACAAATAAGAAGGAAAGTAACAAGAGGGAAAATAACAAGAAGGAAAGTAAAAATAAGGAAAACAAGAAAAATGAGAGAAAGAATAAAATAAAATAATAAGAAAAAAGGAAGAGTAAAAAGAAGGAAAGGAAAAATAAAGAAACGAGAAGAAATAAAAAAGAAGATAAGAAGAATAAGAAGGAAAAGAAGAAGCGTAAGTAGTGGAAGCATCGAAGGAAATCTTTCCGGCGGCTCGGACGAGTCAATTCCGGCGCCCCTGGCCGAGTCGATGCTTGTCAGAGAGCGAAAGGAGCCAAGGGTGGCCGAGGACGTCCGAGGAAGGAGTGGTGGCTGGGGGGCAAAGCGATCTCGTGGGAAAAAGGAGCAGGTGTGACTCGAGCGAGACGCTTACACGCGGCCACACGAACACATCCCCGAGCACGCATCGCAGCGTGTGGACGAAGCGTGTGGAACACGTGGTCGCGGCAGCGGTGGGCGTGCGTCCACGAAGCCTCCTGTGGACGAGCCGATACGCGGAACGTTGCGACATACCTTCTAATCACTTTGTCTTAACTCATTTCGTTACTTTCTATTATCCATCTATTGTTACTCTCTTCATCAAGGTTAGATTTAACATCTATTATCGTTACTCTCTTCATCAAGGTTAGATTTAACATCTATTACCGTTACTATCGTTGCTCTCTTCATCAAGGTTAGATTTAACATCTATTACCTTTATTGTCATTACTCTCTTCAGGAAAGTTAGATGCTCAAATTCTCAAACTTTGCAATTCCCAAATTTCCAAATTCACGGATTCCTAAATTTTCCCACCTCCAAGTTTCCAGATTCCTACATTTCAACATTTTCGAAGCCCAAAATCCCTAAATTCGCAATTTTTAATATTGTCGAGTACCTAAGTCCCGAAATACCTGTCCACAAGTTGCTACAGTTATGTTACTCTGTTTACTCATACCGACTTTGTCTTAACTCATTTCGTTACTTTCTATTATCCATCTATTGTTACTCTCTTCATCAAGGTTGGATTTAACATCTATTACCTTTATTGTCATTACTCTCTTCAGGAAGGTTAGATGCTCAAATTCTCAAACTTTACAATTCCCAAATTTCCAAATTCACGGATTCCTCAATTTCCCCACCACCAAGTTACCAGATTCCTACATTTCAACATTTTCGAAGCCCAAAATCCCTAAATTCGCAATTTTTAATATTGTCGAGTACCTAAGTCCTAAAATACCCGTCCTCAAGTTCCTAAAGCTACTTTACTCTGTTAAACCTTTATTTAACATCTAATCTTCATTCAACGACCTTTGCACTATTTCTACGAGTCTGACTCGTGACTCTCGAACTTCAGTTGCGATCAATTTTACTCGAATTTTCAATACGCTTCAGTTTGGAGTTCAAGTCCAATTATAATTTACATAGTCAACGATTGCATAATATCAAATTGACATAACATTTCAACTTTCTTTGTCTGTTTTTATATTATGGCTGTATTAGTTAGTTCTGACTGACGCACCTGACAAATTAATCATAGGCCAAGAGGTTAAATCGTACTTCAATGTTCGAAATTATTCGAAAAATTCGCTTAATTTCATTCAAAAAGCATTCGTTGAAAACCAATATTTGTTACTTAATTGTCAGTGGACAGTTAACCCCTTAACTTACAATTTTTTGGACACTTGCGGCATTCACTGATACCTAATTGTTTCCACAGCGAGAAGATAACAGAAGAAAGTTAAAATGTTACGTATATATGCATTCTGCCATCCTTAATTATGTACATCGTCTAAAAAAAATTCTTTCAAGGTACGAAAAATTTCAATTTAATCGCTCGAAGCAATGAAATGTTTTAAATTTAATTATTCTGCTTCAGGAAGTAAATTTCAGGTGCTTGTGCCTTGTTATACTAGGTTATGTTACATTTTGAACACTTTTGTATTTAAAATACGATATAGGTCACTGCGCGCATGCGCACAGAGTCTATTAGTGCGCGCATGCGCACAAAGCATCTACTACTGCGCGTATGAATACAAATCTCTACTAATGCGCGCATGCGCACAAAGCTTCTACTGCTCGTATGAATACAAAGCTCTACTAATGCGCGCATTTGAAGGGGTTAAAGTAGTAATTTAATGAACACCCTGACTTTCTGCGCGTATTAAAAGAAAAACCTAAAAAATTTAAAAATTGCCATCACATTTACCAAATCTTCAAACTCCCAAATTTACGTACACAAAAATCGAAACAGTTAACACTTAAGAAACATAAAAGTCGAAGTGGTTGGAGACCAAGAAAATTAAAAATCTATAAATTTCGTGAATAAGAATGCGAAAGCAATACAAATATTGCCTATACGACTAATTAATATAAAATATCAATACAGATGGTGTTCCTACACTACACAGCCCGCATCTATAAATTCCGCAATGAAAATAATTGATCGGGATTAAAAAACGTAATTTATCAGGCTCATCGATAATTAACTGTCCCAGCATCGGAGATGTTAAGATACTATAAACGCAATTCAATAAAAGAAACAAGGAGCGAAGGCAACTCGTTAACAGATATCGTCGATCGTTAATCGATAAATCGGTTCCATGAGTATTCCTATTAATGCGGGTCCATAATTTTTCAGCGACCGATCCATGTTCGTTTCGCGATCGATTTCGTGTTTCGAACATTTCGGAAAAGAATTTATCGACGAATTTATCGGCACGTAATTAGAACGAAATGCGGGTAATTATCACTTACAGGTATTTCCAACGAAAGGCATTAATCTCTGTAGATTTTCGAATCGGTTGATTCTTGTTAAACATATTTCAAACGAGTGTCACGATATGAAATTTACATGTGTAACGTATGGTATCGAAGCACACACGTCTCAAGGTTTACCAGTATACTTTAATAGTAATTAACAGTTGATATCCACATAGTCGTTAACCCAATATTTCTCGGTTAATTAAAGATTCTTGCAATTATGATTTCCAGTTAACGAAGTATGTTAATGAACGTATGTACTTCTGCAATTTTTTTTTTAATGAGATTATGCGAACAAAAGATTTTATCGTATTAATGACAAATAATAATTATTGTCAAAGATATTTTAGTATTTATTCAAAAATAAAATTGGATGTGCATGCAGCAGTAGTTGAATGTTAAATACATTGCTAATGTAGATATAATACATTTATTATATAATTGTATAATTAATCATAATTAATCTAGGGTTAGTTACATAATTAATAAATAAATAATCGGGGTTTGATTTCGTAATTAATATATCTAAAATTAATTCAGTAATTAATAACAATTAAATTCGGATTAATTGATAATTAATATTAATTAATCGCAAAAATATTAATTAATATAAGATTTCTTCTGTAATTAATCAATAATTAATTAATAATATTAATCTGTAATTAATAATAATTAGTTTCTGATTAATTATATAATTAATATATGATTAATCAATTATGTAATTAATAACAATTAATCTAACGTCAATTCTATAATTAATAATAATTAATTTTGGGTTAGGTCTGTGATTAATAATAATTAATCATAAAATTAATTCTGCACTTAATTGTAATTAATCATAAGGTTAATCCTATAATTAATTAGAGTTAATCGATAAAATTTCAATCTTGCGTTATTACAGTCATAACTTTTAATGAGTAAAAATTCAATTCAATCAATAATTCACTCAATTTTGTTACCTTTGTAAACAATTGAAATTCTCTGAAATTCTTCACCTTCCATCCAAAAACGAATACAGTAATAGAAGTAATTCATTTGCAACATGTAACATCATAATGTTATCATAATATCATAGGTCATTATCATAACCATCATATAATATCATTCATAAAAGCATAATATACTCCGTAGCTGATATCACAAGTCGCCGGCCAATAATTGAGAGGCTACGAGCACCGTTTATAATAAGGCTTAATTAAGCGAAATCAAGTTCTAATTAAGCGAAATCAAGCTTGTAATTAAGCGAGATCAAGCTCTAATTAAGGAAAGATCTGTATACTCTAGGAAAATATTCATTCACATAATGCTCAATAAACCGATCGAAGGTCGCTTGCAATTACAACCGCAACTTTCGCGAAATCCCCATGGGAATCATTATCACTAACCGGGAATCACTTAAGCAAATGCGGGGTGACCGAAAGAGGAACACGTACGATCAAATTATCTCACAAAAAGCATCGAAAGTAACATAACGTCCCTTCCTCCTTCGCCCGTAAAAGGTGGAAATTAATTAACCGACTGGTAGAATATGTTTGCTTCTCGATTAAACTGGACGTGATCCAATCTGTGGATACGATAATTCCGAACGATGCCAGGTGTTTGATACAATTCCTGTTGCAGAAGGAAGAGATTTCAAGGAACAGGCTCATAATTAAATTTTAGATACCCAAGAAAGCTTCTGCTTTTAATAATTATCAAACTTTAGTAACTCGATAGTTGTAAATTAAAAAGGAAATTGTGATTCGGTGTTTAAAAACAAAAAACAGAATATCGAAAAACAGAGAACGAAATATTGTAACTTCATATTTAAAAATAAAAAATTAAACATAATTGTAGTCCCTACTGTGGCTCAAAACAGAATTTTCTTTTCGCTCACACTTTCTAAAAGTTTCGTATATTCTGCAAAAAATCCTCCCAAAGTTTCAGCTGACAAAGTTGAATTCAAAAGATCCCTCAAAGTAATGTAAAAGTCTACAAAATGAAATGAAAAATGAATCTAATATGTTTTTATTTAAAACTATTCACTTTGTACGCATGCGCGCAGTAGAAGCTTTGTGCGCATGCGCGTACAAATAGACCCTGTGCGCATGCGTGCAGAGACATATTGTATTTTAAATACAAAAGTGTTCAAAATGTAATATAACCTAGTGTAACAAGAACCTGAAATTTACTTCCTGAAGCAGAATAAGTAAATTTAAAATTTAAAACATCCCATTGCTTCGAGCGATTAAATTTAAATTTTTCGTACCTCGAGAGAATTTTTTTTTCAGACGATGTACTAAATTTTTAGAGGGTGAGAGGGAAAAAAAATTAGTTTTGAGGCACCCTAGTCCCTACCCAGTTACGCCGATGATGTTAGTAGAAAATAACAGCATGATATCGTTCCAACGACTTAATAACACGTTCCTCTTTTCTGTAGCTATTTATAGCAAGCAACAGGTTAACGCCTACGTTTCAGGAATACGCATTTAATCGAGCAAAGGCGTTTATTCGTGATAGCCCGACCGATTACTAGTGGCGAACAGAGAAAGAGGATTTTTCATGGTGTCCCGGTGCTATAATCATGGCTCGCCTAGAGCTACGGTGTCCACAACAGCGCAATTTCTTCTTTCGTTCGCATCAACGTTTCGTTCCGAAAGATTATAATAGCTGCGAGCAAAGTTGCGTACAGCCTTTTGAACGGGCACAGTAGATCCTCCATTATCGGAACACCCATTATGCGGACGGACGATTATCCGTACACTATATTTCAACGATGTAACGCTGGATGGATAGAGAGTACTTCGCCGCCATTTTGATTCTGTTCTATGCAGGACTTTTATGACTTGAGAATCGGTGTAAATTTCATAGTGATAGAATTATAGGATTATAATTCTATCATAGAATTATGGATAGAATTAGATAGGATTTCTTTGACAAGTACGTCAGAGAGGTTTAATTATTCTTTTAAAGTTAAGATAGATAAAGAATGTTCACATGTTAGGGATATTTTGGATGTGGTGATCATTGGTGGATGGGTTGTAATTGAAATTAGACTTGAAATTCAATTGTGGAGAAAATGTGAGACGGATTTGTTGTATTTTAATAGTTATATGCGTCAGGTGTGAGATAAAATATTATAAGACGAGGGGTTAATGATATTGTTAATATTATTACGGTAAATTAATATTGTTAATAATATTAATGAAAATTAATATTGATAATTCAAAATGAATAATACTGATTTGTATCGATAAAGCAATTGTGGATTAATGTAGGTTAATATTGTTAATGTAAATTAATATTGATAGTATACATCAAAATGAATAATACTAATTTGTATTGATAGATCAGGTGTAACACGGATTTATAGCAGTAATATGAAATTGAAAATGTAAGAGTGATTTATGACAGCTATAGAAATTAATATTTCTAGTATTGATTTATACCGATGATCTAACTATAAAGTAATAATGTTGATTTATAGCAATGACGTAAGTCGAAAGTAGTCATATTGATTTATAGTAATGGTGTAAATCAGAAGTCATAATACTAAAGAAATCAATTTTGTTACATTTCATTTATATTGATAACATAAACTTATATATTATTATATAATTTATGTATTATATATAAACTTGTATTAATTATATAAATAATGGGAATCAGAGATAATAACACTAATTTATATTAGTAAAATGAGTCAAAAGTACAACATTGATTTGTATTAATTATATTAATTAATAATAATAAGGATTTATATCAATAATATAAGTGGAACGCAATAACACTGACTTATAACAACATGTATCAATGATGTATCAATGATGTGTCAATAATGTATCAATAATGTATCAATAACACATCAATAATACAAATCAATATTAATAAATAAAAATCAATATTCTATTGAGTCAATGAGTGTAATGTATCAATAATGTATCAATAATGTATCAATAATGTACCAATAATGTACCAAAAATTTATCAATAATATATCAATAACACATCAATAATACAAATCAATATTCTATTGAGTCAATGAGTGTAATGTATCAATAATGTATCAATGATGTATCAATATGGTATCAATAATGTCCCAATAATGTATCAATAATTTATCGATGATGTATCAATATGGTATCAATAATGTATCAATAATGTCCCAATAATGTATCAATAATGTATCAATAATGTACCAATAATGTATCAATAATGTATCAATAACATATCAATAATACAAATCAATATTAATAAATAAAAATCAATATTCTATTGAGTCAATGAGTGTAATGTATCAATAATGTATCAATAATGTATCAATGATGTGTCAATAATGTATCAATAATGCATCAATAATGTACCAATAATGTATCAATAACGTATCAATAACACATCAATAATACAAATCAATATTAATAAATAAAAATCAATATTCTATTGAGTCAATGAGTTACAAGAACTAATTGTTTCTTTCCTCATTAAAATATAGTAATATAGTAATAATACCTAAAACGTCCAGAATAAAGTACCACTTAAACAATACTATAAATGCAAGTGATTTACCCAAAACCACATATGTGTATTATTCACACATCATTTATTACAAATTCGCATAAATTCATAACTAACATTATTATTTATTAATAGTATCGTAACCAATATTATTTACCAACAGTAATCAATATTATTTACTAATAGTATCAAAATCAATATCATTTACTGACAGTATAATCAAAATTAATTTTAACAAAGTATCCACATGTTTCAGTACATCATTGCAAATCCCCGCAAACCTCGTTTCTCCCCCAAAAATCCAACGCATCCCTCCCCAAAAAGTCCAGCGAATCCCTCCCCAAAAAATCGATATTAAAAAACCGACTAGTTCGTTAGCGATAGAGCAACGAAACCGCGGCGAATAAAGGCGGGAAGTAAACAAAATTTAAAAGCCAACCGAGCAGCCTAATAAAAGTAAATACCCACGGCACGCGGAATAACTGTAAATTGCAGGCTGCAGCCAGGCACTGTCTCGATCCATCGATATACGGGATATTAAACCGGCGACGACACGCAGATTATCCTGTACGGTCTAACAGCATAATTATCCCGGTTTTTCACGCTGCGCCGACGGAGATTAAAACCGATTAAATCGAGGCAGAAAAGGCAAGCACGCGTGCTGACTTCCATGCCCGACCGAACCTCGTTCTACCGGTCTCCTCCCGAGAAACGATCTTTTCCTTCCACGAACGGCTGACATGCGGATATCGGCTCGTGTATGTCGACCTGTCACACGATCCACGTCTATCCTCCTGACGAATCGCGTGTTTGAATCTGCGACACGGGAATAATGTCGCTCCTCGTGAACGCCGATGACCGTTTCAACAGCCACGGGATAATAACCTCTGCATCGCGACTCATCATCGATAGTTTCGATAAGTTACCGACGTATCGGGGCTGCTGGAAATGAGCTGCACATATTAAGTAGAGTGAGGTGGTCTACTTTGGCCGTCCTTGGCCCTTTTAGCACCGTAATAGGACATAGCAAGCTCGTGATGTCACATGTCATCAAGATTTAGTGGTCTATGCTTCATGTATTAATATAGGTTGCTCCATGTGAGGTCACAAGACAGAACTTAGATGATCTACTTTCATGGGTATCCGGCGATATGACGTCACATGTCATCAAGATTTAGTGGTCTATGCTTCATGTATTAATATAGGTTGCTCCATGTGAGGTCACAAGACAGAACTTAGATGGTCCACTTTGATGGGTATCCAGCGATGTGACGTCACATATCATCAAGTTTTAGTGGTCTATGCTTCATGTATTAATATAGGTTGCTCCATGTGAGGTCACAAGACAGAACTTAGATGATCTACTTTGATGGGTATCCGGCGATATGACGTCACATGTCATCAAGGTTTAGTGGTCTATGCTTCATGTATTAATATAGGTTGCTCCATGTGAGGTCACAAGACAGAACTTAGATGATCTACTTTGATGGGTATCCGGCGATATGACGTCACATGTCATCAAGGTTTAGTGGTCTATGCTTCATGTATTAATATAGGTTGCTCCATGTGAGGTCACAAGACAGAACTTAGATGATCTACTTTGATGGGTATCCGGCGATATGACGTCATATGTCATCAAGGTTTAGTGGTCTATGCTTCATGTATTAATATAGGTTGCTCCATGTGAGGTCACAAGACAGAACTTAGATGGTCCACTTTGATGGGTATCCGGCGATATGTCGTCACATATCATCAAGGCTTAGTGGTCTATGCTTCATGTATTAATATAGGTTGCTCCATGTGAGGTCACAAGACAGAACTTAGATGGTCTACTTTGATGGGTATCCGGCGATATGTCGTCACATATCATCAAGTTATAATGGTCCATGTGTCCATGTATGTAGCTCCATGTGAGGTCATACACAAAACATTATATGGTCTGTTTTTGTAGACACTAGCTAATATATCGTCACATATCAAGTTTTATTGGTCCATGCTATACGTATCAATAAATGCTCTATGTGAAGTCATACCACATAGCACGTTGTTTGGTGGTCTATTTCGATATGTACTAGGTGATACATCATATGTTATCAATTTTTATTGAGTTATGTTGTATGAGTTCATAACTTTACTGTCATTAACATGTCATTAAACAGTGTTCTTTCATTGCCACCAGATGATACGTCACACGTTACTAATATTGATTAGTCTACGTTCTATGTACTATCGTATGTCCCTATATGATGTCACATCACATATCAAACGATCTATGTCTTAAACGATCTATGTCTTACTACTAGGTGATATAACGTCATACGTTGAACATAACTTTGATTACGTTTTACTATTGCAAGATCAGTTACTAAGATCTACACATATGTCTCTGTATGACGCCACATCACATGAGGCGTGAAACGAACTATTTCTATTACTACCAGGTGCTACATCACACGTAATTTTGATTAATTCCATGTATTATCATATATGTCCCTACATGATGTCACATCACATATCAGTTATTGAACGATCTATGTCTTGCTACTAGGTGATATGAAGTCATACGTTGAACATAACTTTGATTAGTTTACGTTTTATGTATTATCACATATGTCTCTGTATGACGTCACATCACATGAGGCGTGAAACGAACTATTTCTATTACTACCAGGAACCACATCACACGTAATTTTGATTGATTCCATGTATTATCATATGTGTCCCTATATGACGTCACATCACATGTGAGCCATTAATGATCTATTTCTATTGCTACTAGATATCTTCCATTGCTCTTCTATTGCTGAACTCATCATATGTCAACATAATGTATTGCTTTACACTCTGTATAATTAGTATACCTTTCTCTATATGACGTCACATGTGAACAATATTTATTAGTTAATATTCTACATATTCGTATATGAGGCCTCAAAACATAGAGAGTGCACTTTTATTGTCACCAGGTGAAATAACCACATATGTCAGCAATTTTAATTGATACACGTAGAGGATGTGGCCCCATATGACGTCACATTTAGAGCATTCATCTGCTAATTACACAGTGAAATTTAATCGATTCAATCGAAGAAATTAAATTGATCACTGATTCGATTTGTGATAGCGTCATTGGTTTAATTAACTTATATAACCGATCAAGCTTGATAACGTAGTCGTTAAAACGAGTGACTATTTTTCGTAACTGTACACCAGCTATTTTATATTAAAAATGCTGACTGAACGTTTGTATTAGCCTTTTCAGTAAAGTTCAAGCTTCATATTGACCTACAGTAACTGCAATTTTATTATATTTTAATTCTACAATATTAAATGTTGTTCAAGCTTAAATTCTTCTAAATCTGTTACTGTCTTCCATAACTGCACACCTGCTATTTTATATTAGAAGGGGTGACAAAACGTTAGTATGATTTTCAGTAAATTTTAAGCTTCAAATTGGCCTACAATAAATGCAATTTTATAATATTAAATCTTGAACCTTAAGTGCCTGCAAATCTGCTACTGTCTTCCATAACTGCACACCAGCTACTTAAAAGTACCTTCCCTCATACCAATTCCTTACAAACACTTAAAAACAGTATCCAACGTCAAAACCTAAATAAACGTTCTACAACGGAACGTGATACATTAGTACCTCGATCCGAAATATCCAAAACTTAACTTGTCAAGTGAACATAAAAATTTGCATCAATCCATGGGATTACACGAATTATTTGGCATAAAAATTACTGTTAAATTCGAGGGGTCGCCGAGGACTCTCGAGACCCTCTCATTTCTGGGTCTCCCTTTAGCGGTACCCGGTTGTTTCGCAGAAATTAGTCAATAATCAGCAATTTTACAAGGTATCATTCCGACACCGTTCGGTGATACAATTATTGTACATCGTGCGCGAGGCTGTTTGTCGAACGTGTTAATTGCGCCTGGGGAGAGTAGCGCCCATCCTTTCTTCCCGCGCTTTTTTGCTCGCCACTCTCCGGAATCTTTTAAATCCACTTAACCCCTTCCCTATCGTTGACCTCAATGACTTGTCACTGGTGGCGAGTTTACACAAGTGGACGGGGGGATCCCGAGAAATGACCACATCCGCAGATAATTGACGGTCTCCCGAGCCGAAATTACGGCGCGATACGCCTCGGGCCCAAAGACACAATTTCCGTTTCTCGGGGCCGCCTTCTCATTGCCCGTTTCGGACGACACTGGTACAACTTCTTTTTCCCTGCTGCCTTCTACGCATCACGACCGTTATGAGGCCCAATTTCTTTCGATCAGAAAGAGGCCAGGGTGCAGGGGATGCTGATGTCACACCGTACTTATTCTGTATAATACCCTGTGACTACAATAGGACGTACACAGTATGTCTGAAAAGTAACGGAACTTTTTAAATTTGAGGAACACTATTAGCGACATCTATAAAAACAATACGCTATTTGGAAACAGTATTCCTCCCCTACAAAACAAACCAATCGAATCGAGCAACGAATTGTAAACTTATAGCGTTTAAAACGACAGAACCTTTCGTCACCGTGTCACAAAATCACGATGGAGCAAAGAGCGAATATTAAATTCTACTCGGTAAAGCTCGGTAAAACTTTTACAGAAACAGTTGAATTAATGAAAAATGTTTATGGCGACGATTGTTTATCCCGTACACGTATGTTCGAGTGGTATAAGCGATTCCAGGATGGTCGTGATACTTTGGAAGACGACCCAAAGCCAGGTTTTGGGTTTTTCTAAATTCTAAACGATTCTAAAGGTATTATACTTCAGGAGTTCGTTCCACAGGGACAAAATGTTAATGGCGAATATTATCTGGGTGTTATGGAACGTTTGTGGAGAAGAATCGTTCGCGTGAGGCCCGAATATCGATCGCCAGGGAGTTGGTTTCTGTTGCATGATAACGCACCATGTCACAGAACTGTCGCAGTTCGTGAATTTTTGGCGAAAAAACAAGTCTGTGTGCTCCAACATCCTCCATATTCGCCCGACTTATCTCCATGCGATTACTTCCTTTTTCCAAAATTGAAATTAGCCATGAAAGGAACGTTCTATGACACTGTTACACAAGTCCAAGCAGCTGTGACAAGGGTGATTTGATTCCGCAAAACGACATAAAGAAATCTATGTTAACATTGCCTGAGCGTGCCCAGCGGTGTATTGATGTGGAAGGGATGTATTTTGAATACAAAAAATTAATTTTGTCAAAATAACTAATACTTTTTTTTTATTTAAAAAGTTCCGTTACTTTTCAGACATACTGTGTATCTAATAGGTATTGGGGTGCGATTTTTACATTTAACACGGTTTAAGACATTTGGGGAATGTCCTCAAATCAGTTGAGCCCGAGTTGGGGCTAGGACTTTATCATTTATCACAGAAATGTTAGGTGTACTATAGTGAGAACTTTGCTGAAGTAGAATATGGAGGGTAGTGAAAGAAGTAGAATAGTAGAATATGGGGAGGACACTTTGTATAGGTTCAAATCAATAGTTGCATCAGGGGTAGCCGTAAGGAGACATCACGCTCTATCAAATATCTTTAGGTTATTATTATCCACATCTGATTGCTAGGACCTTTAGATTATACCTTGCAGTAATAGACCTTGCAATAGTAGTTATTATCCACATCTGATTGCTAGGATCCTTAGCTTTAGTAGTAGAGTAGATCTTAGTAACTGATCTTGCAATAGTAAACCTTGCAGTAGCAGACCTTGCAGTAGCAGACCTTGTAATAGTAGAGTTATTATCCACATCTGATTGCTATGATCCTTAGCTGTAGTAGTAGAGTGCATCTTAGTAACTGATCTTGCAATAGTAAACCTTGCAGTAATAGACCTTGCAGTAACAGACCTTGCAATAGTAGTTATTATCCACATCAGATTGCTAGGACACTTAGTCTGAGTACTAGAGTAGCAGATCTCAGTAATAGATCTTGCAATAGTAAATCTTGCAGTAGTAAACCTTGCAGTAGTAAACCTTGCAGTAATAGACTTATTTGCAGTTTCCTATTCATTTCAAGGTATTGCTTCATCACGAGTACGTCACGATGTAGGGCAAGTGTTAAGAAATTTGTTGAGATTAAAGTCCTCATCTTTTAACATATTGTTCAATATATTATTTAAGCAAATCGATACACATAGATGGTCCTGTATAATAGGTTTTTGGAGCCGCGCCTATGTTTTGTTCGAAACAAATTCCAATGTGTTTCGTGTATTCATCCCTAAACCTGGGACCGAGTCACGTTACAAAGGGTGCTGCTCATCTGAACTTTGGAAACGCGTCACACTGACACGAAAAAGGCACACACGTTTCTCGCACACGACCACCACGCTCCGTGCACGCTTCGGAGGCCCTACGGCCCCGGGGCTGAAACCCGAGTACCTGGGACAAATGTTTCCAATTGTCGACCTCGAAATTGCCGCGCAGGAGACTTAATGGGGACAATTGAAGAAAGGACATTAACGCGTTGCCTGACACGGTTCGAAATTTTCGTGGCTTTCGATGAATCTTCTCTTTTATTATTTATTATTCAAATTCTTATATTAGTTTGTTATTCATAGTAGATTCATGATACTCATTTTATTCATAGTAGGTTGAACATTGTTTGGTTATAGAATTGTGAAAATTGAAAATCTGTGTCCATTATGGTTGATGAAGTCTAGAGATGGCGGACTGATTTGATTTAGAGATCCGATGTTAAGGAATGTAACATAATAACATACACAATATGTCTTCATCCAGGAATATAAAGGGATTTATGTCTGTAAGATCAATTTTTGGATTTCAGGTAAATTTTTAAAAGTTCAGCTTTTATAAGTGCATTGAGGGTAAGATTTGAATGATTAAAATTGTACGAATTTAATTGCAATTAAATAACTATTAAAGTAAGTAACTATTTAATGCAATTAAGTAGCTATTTAAACCATTATCGACCAATACTGCTATTAACACGGTGAGACGTACAATTTGAAAAGCGTCAATTAAGTAATGGCACATCAAATTCGATGAAACTGCAGAAAGTATAGTAAAGTATTATTACACAGATTCATCCGTTGAATGACACGAATCGAAAGTTAGAGCAAATAGGTTTAATTGTCGACCTTGAAACCGACTGTCCAAAATGGCTCCTAATGGGGACACTGGAAGAAAGGGTGGGCGTGTCGTTTAAGACTCTTTAATGCAATTTGACCAATTATTGGTGTCGGAGGCGTTAAGAAAAAATTAATGTCGGGCAGGTGCAGAATCGGTTAGGTCTTCTAGTACCTACTTACAAATCTGTGTTAACCGAGGATTCATTAATACTAAGAGACACATATGAACCGTGATTTTACATAATTACACCGCGTGGTGGCTGGCCGTGGAGTTTTTGGTACTTCGCGAATTACAGAGTTGAAATATAACCGGAGGAAAAAAAGGCGAAGATGAAAAGCTCTCGAAACGCTAAGTATAATATTTTACTCGGGGTTTCGTGATTGTTTTATAGGTGAAAGCGAGCAAAAAGTCGCAATAAAATGAAATTAACTTTTTCCCCCAATTGCAACACGCGGGATACAATTTATTGCTCAATATTTCTTACCGAATGTATTTCTCAAAAATTGCCGAAATAATATTATCACCCAAGACGTTTTACGCGTGTATCAATTTTTATGATTAATTTGTCGAACCGAGGATTAAACGCATCGGCGATAAATTATTCGCGCGATTCGACAACGATATAATCGAATCAGTTACACGGTCGTTATCGGGAAAACAAGACGACTGTTACAGCGTGTATCTCTTGTACAATTTTATTTACCGAGTACTTCATCGCATTCAATGAGTCAGCTTTTTGTACAACTTTCGACGATTTAACAATGTCCGAATCGATATCGTAAAATTTTACGAACGGTTATTAAATATTTCGGCTTGATTGTTTACCGAGAACATCGGTAGCAATTATCTCTTGGAAACTCTTTTGCAATTCAATGAGGGTGTAATTGGTTATCGGGTCTCCGGAAAGTATACTTTGTAATGGCGTCCATTTCACTTAATTTGTTGTTTCGATCGAACGTTTTGTAAAGGAATTAAATTTCGTTTATGGAAAGATAACGACGATTAATATAGCCCATTATTAATGTTGCGAGTGGTAAATTTATAAATTCTTATTTTGTTTATTTTAGTGAAAGTTTGAATA